>JARQOC010000004.1:233706290-233759294 GCA_033576535.1 Allobates femoralis
GTCCGGACGATCCGGGAAACGCCAAGGAGTGTCGGCAATGAGCTGGACCAGGTCGGTATACCAAGTGCGTCTGGGCCAATCTGGAGCGATGAGTATGACCGGGACGCTCTCCGTCTTGATCTTCTGTATGACCCTGGGAATCAGGGGTAATGAAGGAAATATGTAGGGAAGGCGGAACTGAGTCCGGGACTGGACTAGAGCGTCCGCTCCTATGGATTGTGGATCGTGAGATCGGGCCATGAACTGAGACACCTTGGCATTCAGGCGTGAGGCCATGAGATCCACGTCCGGAGTCCCCGAGCGAGTGCAAATTTGTTGAAAATCTTCTGGGTGCAAGGCCCACTCCCCCAACACAATGCCTTGATGAATGAGGAAGTCCGATTGTCGACTCCGAGGATATGCACTGCCGACAGTACTGAGTTGGTGGCCTCCACCCAGTGGAGTATGGGTTCCATCTTGAGCATTGTTCGTCAACTGCGGGAGCCTCCCTGGTGATTGAGATATGCTACTGCTGTAGCATTGTCTAACTGGATCCTGATGTGACGACCCTCTAGGAGATGATGGAAAAAATGCAGAGCCAGGAATATGGCCCGAATCTCCAGGAGGTTAATGGGAAGCTTGGACTCTTGATGGGACCACCTGCCCTGTCCTGTATGCTTACGGTAAACAGCCCCCCAGCCAATGAGACTGGTGTCAGTGGTCAGTACTTCCCAGCATACTGGCAGGAAGGATCTCCCCTGAGAGAGCAACTTGTCCTTCAACCACCAGTGGAGAGATTGTCTGGTCGTAGTGGAGATACGAAAAACCTTGTCCAAAGTGAATGGATTCTTGTTCCAGACCCTGAGTAGAGCCCTTTGGAGAGGTTGGAGAAGGAATCGAGCAAAGGGTACTGCCTCCATTGCCGCCACCATCCTGCCAAGGAGTCTCATCCCGAATCGGGGGGTGTGAGGGGATGGGCAAAGGAGGACTCAAACTTCTTGTCGCAGAGCACGGGATTTGTCCCGAGGGAGAATCACCAAGCCGCGGTAGGTGTTGAAGGTCATCCCAAGGAAGGAAAGTGATTGACTTGGAACTGGAGAAGATTTCTGTAGATTCACCAGCCATCCTAGTTGTCTGATGGCATCCACAGTGATATGAACGCTGTCCTCGCAAGCGCGAATGGAAGGCGCCTTGACCAGGAGGTCGTCCAAATAAGGGAGAACTACTATACCTCGGGAGTGAAGAATGGTCTTGATGGCTGCCATGACCTTGGTGAACACTCTCGGAGCTGTGGCGAGCCCGAATGGCATAGCGACAAACTGAAATTGGTCGTTGTTGATGGCAAAACTTAGGACTTTTTGGTGACCTTGGGCAATTGGAATGTGCAAGTACGCATCCTGGATATCTATGGAGGCGAGGAACTCTCCTTCCTCCATAGACGTAATGACAGACTGGAGCAATTCCATGCAAAGGTGTCAGATGCGGACAAACGTGTTGAGGTGTTTTAAGTTCAGGATGGGTCGTACGGATCCGTCCTTTTTGGGGACCACAAATAGATTTGAATAGAAACCGTTGAACCATTCGTGTTCTGGAACAGGGACGATCACTCCCCTTTGAAGTAGCGAATCTAAAGCCTTGAGAAAGGCCCGGGCTCTTGACAGGGATCGGGGGGAAAGCGACGGGAAGAAATATCTTGGAGGTAGAGAGGTAAACTTTATCTTGTAACCGGAAGACACCAACTCTCTGATCCAGGTGTTGTGCGAGCCAGGCGTGCTGGAAAAGGGAAGGTCGGGCGCCTACCTGAGAGGTGTCCTCCACGGGGAACAGGAAGTCAGGACCTATGGGACCTGCAACCCTTGGTCTTGGGCTGCCGTGATCTGGACTGCCAGGTGGATATTGGCTTTTGTGAAGATGGTGGGCCCTTATCTCTTAACGGTTGCCAGCTTGAGAAGGTCGAGACGTCGACCAGCCAAACGAGGTCTGAAAGGAGCGGAAGCGTGTTTGTTGGCGCCATGCAGGGAAACGTTTTGGTCTATTCTGGGAAGAGAGGTACTCTTACCCCCTGTAGCATCCGATATTAGTTTGTCCAGTTTCTCTCCGAAGAGGCGGCCACTAAGGTATGTGAGACTAGTGAGCAACTTCTTAGAGGCAGAATCCACCTTCCACTCACGGAGCCAGAGTGCCCTGCGGATGGTGATGGCATTGGATGCGGCAAGTGTGGAGCAGTTGGCTGCGTAAAGGCATGCATGCATAAGGTATTCCCCAGCTGCTAGGTCTAAAAGCTCGGGGGAAGAATCAGCCTTGCTCAGAGCAGCATGTAGAGTGCTCGCCCAAGTCATTGTTGCCTTGACCACCCAGACAGACACAAATGAAAGGGATAGGGAGGGCCCTTTTGCCTCAAACACTCAATGAGCAAGTTGTTCAATCTGACGGTCGGTTGGATCCTTAATGGAAGAACCATCTGGCAGAGAGAGTAAGGTTTTGGTGAAAAGACGGGAGATTGGGGGGTCCACCTGTGGGGTTTCCGCCCAGTCCTGTGTTAGAACCTGAGGAAGAGGGTAACTGGTATCCTTAGCTTTGCGGTTAACGAACATTTTATCCGGATAGGTTCTATGCTTCTGTAGAATCTCCTGGAATTCTGGGTGGTCAGAAAAAAATTTGTTTGGGCATTTTAGCAGCTTAAACGAGATGGCATGGTCTGGTGTTTCAGAGGGGGGATCCTGTACATCAAGAGATTGATTAACTGCCGTGATGAGGTCCTGAATCATGGCAGGTGTGTCCCAGGCATCTTGATCTAGTGAGGTGTCCGGGTCAGGGTCAGAGTCAAGGTCATAAAACCTGTCTCCTGAGTGAGAGCGGCAATGGCTGTCTCTGTAAGTTGATGCATGAGAGCTTTGTGACGAAGTGGGAGATACACTTCTATGAGATCTCTTACGAGCTGATTCTGAGGCTAACTGGAGGGCACCGTGATCACTGGACCTAGGTAGTGTAGAGTCCTGTTCTGTGGTATCGTCCAGAACGGACTGGGCTAAGGTGCAGGGGGTGGGATGGCTCTGCAGAGCCTGAATTAAGGTAGAGGAAAGCACCTTAAGGGATTGAGACATAGATTGCGAGAGGGCAACAGCCCAGTCATGAGTATTAGAAGTGGCGGCCATAGCATTAGAAGAGATGGCCAAGGTAGGGTCAGTAGGGGCCTCCTGCGCTACATTGGGGACACAGTTTGTGCAGTGCGGTGTGGTATGCCCACTAGGTGGGGGAGCCTTGCAGACTGTGCCAGATGCATATTAACTAGTGAGCTTCTTAGCATTTCTCCTATGGTTCCTTGAGCTGCTCATGGTAGCTTATGGACCTGCTGCAGTGTATACAGTACTGCCAAATGTGTGTATATATATATATATATACAGCAGGAATGGAGTCTCATGAGACTCGAGACGCGCCCAGGCAGGTCGGCCACGACTCTCCGATGATGCTGGCATGACGTCCAGAGGAGGCGGGCGGAGTGGCACTGTGTAGGCCGAAGTCGGGGCCTCAATTAGTTTGCGACTCCCCGAAGTGTGATGGGGTCGGCGCAGAGGTCTGAAAAGGACGCGCTGGGCCCAGAAAATAGGGTGGCGGAGTTACATAGCCGCTATTGAGGCCCTAGGTAGGCCGGTGGCTATGGACCTTCTGAACTCCAGATTACCTTGAGATCCTTGTCGGTGTCCATGGGATCCAGCGGCCATTTCCATAGAAGTGTGCTACAACCCAGGGGCCAGCAGCTGCTGGGGAGACTGGAGATTGCCATAAGAAGTGCCAGAACCTTGTGTATATAAGGTGTGCTACAACCCAGGGGCCGGAGACCGCTGGGGTGACTGAGAATTGTCATAAAATGTGCCATCTGATGCAACTCAGGCACCGCTGTGGGAGCTGAGGAGAGTGGCTGCTGGCTGTATTTTTGGCAAGCAGTCCATAGGGGAAATTGGAACCTATAGGAACCGTCGCCCTGGACATTATCCCTTGTCGCAGGAGGGGGTACATGGAGGTAACACCCCACATTCCCGCCTGTTGTAGTTTGTGGGAAATCAGTACCCTAGGGTACCGTCGCCCCTTGTTAAATTCTTCTTGGAAAAGAAGCTTCAGAAGTTAAGTGATAATAAAAAAGAAAAAAAAGGATTGGTCTGGAGACCATGTGTGCCTCGTAAGACACGAAGCAAAAACTGGTTAGGTATGCACTAGCCAGGGTGTATATACTGCAGGGGAGGAGCGCTTTCTTTATGTCTTTCAGATTTGGCTTAGTGTCGCCTCCTAGTGGACAGCAGCATAACACCCACGGTCCTGTGTTCCCCAATGAGGCAATGGAGAAAATAATAATTTCCACTATTGGATGTGTTTAAAAAAATGTTCCAGTGATGCGATAATCTTAGACATGTGTCCCTGCTAAGTACTGTGTAATTGCTGTGTCTGACTGTACAGGGACATGGTTTGATCACACCACAGCTCCTGTGCTGAAATAATCTTATATATGTGTCCCTACTATGTACTGTATAATGGCTGTGTCTGACCGTATAGGGACATGGTCTGATCATACCACATCTCCAGTACTGAGATAATCTTATATATGTGTCCCTGCTAAGTACTGTGTAATGGCCGTGTCTGACCGTACAGGGACGTGGTCTGATCATACCACATCTCCTGTACTGAGATAATTTTATATATGTGTCCCTGCTATGTACTGTGTAATGGCCGTGTCTGACCGTACATGGACATGGTCTGATTATACCACATCTCCTGTGCTGAGATAATCTTGTATACTGTATGTGTCCCTGCTATGTACTGTGTACTGAATGTGTCTGACCATACAGGTACATGGTCTGATCATACCACATCTCCTGTGCTGAGATAATCTTGTATACTGTATGTGTCCTTGCTATGTACTGTGTAATGAATGTGTCTGCCTGTACAAGTACATGGGCTGATCATACCACAGCTCCTGTGCTGAGATAATCTTATATATGTGTCCCCGCTATGCACTGTGTAATGGCTGTGTCTGACCGTACAGGGACATGATCTGATCATACCACAGCTCCTGTGTTGAGATAATCTTATATATGTGTCCTTGCTATGTACTGTGTAACGGCCGTGTCTGACCGTACAGGGACATGGTCTGACCACACCATATTTCCTGTGCCGAGATAATCTTATATATGTGTCCCTGCTATGTACTATGTAATGGATGTGTCTGACTGTATAGAGACATGGTCTGATCATACCACAGCTCCTGCGCTGAGATAATCTTATATATGTGTCCCCGCTATGTACTCTGTAATGGCCAAGTCTGACCGTACAGGGACATGATCTAATCATACCACATCTCCTGTGTTGAGATAATCTTGTATATGTGTCCCTGCTATGTCCCTGGACCCGTCTACCAGTCAATAACGCCTGGAGGAACGCCCCGCTGACATAAATTTCGTAAGTTTACTAACTACTTTATTGTACTTCCATATTAGTCAAAAAGGTCAGAAAGGGATGTGTTAGAAAGTATTGTAAGGCTACAGGGACAGGTATTAATAGGTTAGGAAGGTGATTTGGGGTGACAGGTTCCCTTTAACCTCATCCTACATCAAAGCTACAAAGTCTCATTTTATGCTAAGATTTGTAGCTTCAAAATGAGACCAGAATCCCATCTTTAGCCATGCCTGAGCCAGATTAACTCTTAATATCTTGTTTGTGTTGCAAGAGACTCTCAGTTTTAAATGAGCCCTAGATCCCCATTGTAGATGCGGTTCAGGCTGAGACATGGTTATTAAGGGCCTGTTACACGCTTCAATGTCCGAGCAATCCGACCAACGATCCGACCTGGCTGAGATCGTTGGAACATCGTTTATTAATTGCTAGTGAGGTGATACACATATAGATATCATGAACGATGCAGCAACGACTCTGCGACAAGCGAGCGGTATTAGCAGTCATTTGGATGCCTATGTTCCACAGCTCTGAATAGGCGAAGTCGTAAACTACATCGTTATCAAAGTGTCACACACGCCGATGCTGCAGGTTGAACGGACGACCAACGACTGATTTATTGTCCTGTTCATAAACCTCCGATCAATGATTAGCCGACTTATCGTTGGTCGTAACTACGTCACACGCAATGACGTCGCTACGACGTCGCTGCACCTCCCCAAAAGCTGTGATGTACCAATGATATCGTTAACGATATCATAGCATGTAATGACCCCTTTAGTAGCCAGGATGTATCTCATACATACTTACCTACTAAGAGACCACCCTGCAAGAATGTATAAGATACGTCCTTGGAAGGGGAAGGGTTGAAGGGGTTGTCCTACACATAAACATTACTTTATATCTCGGTTACTTAATGGAAAACAATTATTTTACAATTGGTATTATTTACAAAAATCTTGTGGGTCCAAATATTGCTGTTCTCTTGGTCTCTACTTGGAAACACTACCTTTTTTTTTTGATCAGATAAATTTTTATTGAACAAATAAACAGGCATACAGGAAAATGACCAGCATATACATTTTGTTATTATATCTCTGAAACCCCTTTCCCACCCCCCTCCCCCCCCAGACAGCAATCACCCGTAACAAATCATATCAACAATTTTTAGATATGTCAATATACAATCCCCCTCCCTCCGTTTCTTCTACCTCTTATATACCCCCTGTTTACACATGTGTATTCGTCACTTCTCATGTGCCATATTCTAGCCATGGGGACCAAATCTTGGTGTATACCCTATCCCTCCCACGTCTGTGATATATGTTACTTTCCAATCTAGAAATATAGCTTGCTTGTGTCAAGAATTCTCTTCTGGTCGGAGGTTCCTCCCTAATCCAGTATCTGGCTATTAGTTTCCTTGCTATGAACAACAATCTTGCGATGGCCGTTTGTGAGTTGGGGTCCACACGAATCTCGTCTACGTAGCTCAGCAGACACACCACCGGTTCTCTTGGTATAATACATTTATATGCCCCCTCAATTCTGTTAATGATCAATAACCAGTACGTTGACAGTCTCGGGCACGTCCACATCATGTGATATATCCCAGCCTCTTCCGTTTTACATCTGGGACACTCCGAGGTAGGTCTCAAATTCACCCCAAACAGGAAGGCAGGTGACCTGTAGACTCTATATATCAGATATAACTGAGACAGTCTACCCGGTTCATTAAGGGATAACTTCGGGACCCACTCCAGAATGGAGGACCATTTGTCCTCATCTATGACTCCCACTTCCGCCTCCCATTTTGTTTTTGCCCGTGTCGGGTATTGAAGCGAGAATGTATGTAGTAAGTCTCCATACACCGTGGAAATCACCCCTCTTGTAGGTCCGTCACCACATACATAATCCATCACTATGTCATTTTGTATACAAATCCTCCCAACCCTTCGTTGTGTTTGGAAGGCATGCTGCATCTGTACATATTGGTATACCCCGGTTTCACTTAGTCCAAATTCCTCTCTCAATCGTGTGAACGGTTTTAAGTTATTCCCCACTATTATCTGGTGCACATATCCAATGCCCTTATTTCGCCACTCATGCAAACATCCCATCTCTCGTATCTCCTGCAGGTTATGGTTGTTCCACAGTGGGGAATATTTAGTGAACTGTGTTATTCCTCTCGCCTGTTTCAATTTCTCCCATACTTTATGATATAAAAGCAGAGTGGGCTTTAGTTTCCCCGCTAAATTCATGGTGTTGTCCTCCAAGCATTGCACCAACGGGCATTTCTCCATTACCTTTTCCAATATCCTTTGGACTACGGGTCCCTCTGCTCGCTGCACCCATCCCCTCACATGTTGTCCCTGAGCTGCCAAGAAATAAAGGTATGGATTCGGCAGTGCCAGACCCCCCTCATCTTTAGGTTTTTGCATGATCTCCAGCCTCAAACGTGCCTGTTTTTTCCCCCAAATTTGGCTCCTAAAAATGGTGTTAATCTGTTTGAATCTCTTCTGTGGGACCCAGATGGGAGCATTGTGCAATATATATAGCAGTTTAGGCATCAAAATCATTTTAATTAGATTTATCCGGCCCACCACAGATAGGCATAATTTACTCCATGCCCCCACCTTTGCCCTGAGAAGGTCCAATACAGGGGATAGATTAACATTAAGGTATTCCGTAATTGGGGCTGAGACCCATATTCCCAAATATTTAAATTTATCCACTATGCGTAGTCCCCCCACTTCCTTATCACTAGGTAACTTATCATCTAAGGCAAATAGCGTAGACTTGGTCCAATTAATATGCAAGCCGGACACATCTCCAAATCTCTCAAATAGTCTCATAGCGCTACCCAAGGATTCCTCCGGTTCCTCTAGAAACAGCAGGATGTCATCTGCGTACAGAGCCACTTTCTCCTCCAGGTTCCCGTATCTGAACCCTCTCACCTCCTGTGTGTCCCGTATCGCAGCCGCCAGGGGCTCCACCGCTAAGGCAAACAGGAGAGGGGACAGTGGACACCCCTGCCTCGTGCCTCTATATAAGTCTATACGCTGTGACAGTATCCCATTTACTCGGATTCTGGCCTCTGGTTGAGAGTATAGCAACCGCACCCACGAGAGAAATTGTGGGCCAATGCCCACCTTTTCCATGACCGCCCACAAGTACTCCCACTCCACACTATCAAATGCCTTGCGGGCGTCCAAGGAAGCTATCACTCTCTGGCCGGTATTGTCAACCGGTAGCTGCATATTCAAATATAATCTCCTTATATTAATTGCCGTCGACCTACTCGGCATAAAGCCTGATTGGTCCGGATGAATCAGTTTATTGATAACCCCAGACAACTGGGTAGACAACACCTTTGCCAGGAGTTTGACATCTGATGTCAAAAGTGAGATTGGTCTATAGGAGTCCGGATGTTTCAGGTCCTTATCCTCCTTTGGTATCACTATGATAATCGCCTCTCTCATGGATGCGGGCAACACCCCCCCCTCTCTTGATTTTTCCAATACTTTCCTAAGTTTGGGCAACAACACCTCTTCCATACTTTTGTATATTTCAATCGGAAGTCCATCCCCCCCTGGAGCCCTGTCGTTAGTCATAGATGCCAGTGCTACACTCAGCTCCTCATCTGTCAGTGGTCCCTCCAACCCCTCTCTTTCTATTGCCGACAGTTTAGGCAGTTTAACCCCTTGCAAATACGCCACCACACCCCCGTCCGTGGCACCCGAGCCAGAGGAGTATAGGTCCCTATAGAAGTCTGTGAAGACCGAACCTATCTCCACACTATCCACTGTCAGGTCACCATCCACCTTTTGAATGGAGTATATGAATGGGGTCCTCCTCTGGGCCACCGCCACCACCGATAGCATGTGGCCCACCCTTTCCCCCTCCTCATAAAAGGTGGACCTCTGAAATTCCCTCCTCTTCTGGGTCTTTTCCAAGAGATATTGATTGGCCCTCTCTTGTGCCTCCTTTAGCCTGTCTCCAGCCTCTGGTGTACCAGTCCTAAGCATCTCTGCCTCTGCCTCACACAAGGTCTCCACCACCGCTCTTTCCTTCCGTCTTGATTCTGTTTTACAACGACTAATTTCTCTAATGAGTAGTCCCCTTAGGTATGCCTTTCCCGTGTCCCAGACTATCTGTGGCTCCGCACTCCCCTCATTTAAGTCAAAGTATTCAGCAATCTCTGTGGCTAATTTGTTCATATCCAGCGAACGCAGCCACGCCGGGTGAAATCTCCATCCCCCATGTCTCCCCATCCTAGACTCCGTCCGCTGGATACACACACAAATGGGCTTATGGTCTGATATTATCCTTGGCAAGTATTCCACTTTTGCTACTATCGCCTCCATTTGTTCATTTCCCAGTGCCATATCTATGCGGGATAGAGTATTGTGAGTTGACGAATAACACGAGAAGCACCGTGTTTCTTCGTTTCTCACTCTCCACAGGTCTCTCAGCCCCAGCTCCCTAACGTATGTACCAAATGGTGTTGTGTGACTCTGTGTTCTGTCCGGGTTAGACTTTTGTTTGTCCCAAAAATCGTCTTGGACATTATTAAAATCTCCTATTAAAAGGAGTGGAACGTTCCCAAGTCTTCCCACCCACTCCATCACCTCTCTGATTTTTTTACTTGAGTACGGCGGAGGTATATACATTGCCACAATAGCTGTAAGTACCCCCATAGTCTACACACCAAAATGACATATTGTCCCTCCGTGTCTGTGTGGTTATCCACGTGTTCATACTTTGTAGTCACAGGAATCAGTACAGACACCCCTCTAGAGTATGTGGAGTATGTGGCATGGTACGCGTCTGCAATCCATCGCTTTTGTAATACCCCTTGTGTGTCTTTAACCAGGTGTGTCTCCATTAAGCAAATCACTGCCGGTTTCTGGTCTTTGATATGTTGTAAAATGGTAGTCCGTCTGACCACGTCCGAGAGGCCTCTGACATTCTAACTTAGTATTTTAATATGTTCTCCCATATTCACTGGTATGAACATGTGTATACAATATGTCCCAGGCTGTGTGCTGTCTGTCCCTCCCCCCTTTCCCTAAAGTATTCTGCCCCCCCCCCCCTTCCCCTTCCCCCCTGACTCCTCCCCTCCCTTTCCCTAACATCTCGTCTCTCACCGAGAGTGGGTCTCCAATACCTAGCGCCCAATCTGCTCGGTACCTCAAAACCTATGATTGCAATCCTCCTTTCTCCTCCCGCCTAAAAAAAAAAACCCGTTATGCAACTTGTCATACATGTAATACATACACTACAATTTTACAGTAGGATATACACCGCACATCCCACCACCATCCGGACACCTTCTCAACCGTATATCGCTCCAGAAGCTGTCCGGTCATCCCCCCAGTCCCCTCCCCCCAATCTCTGGAAACAACAAGGATGAACAGCCCACTGTAGGGCAAACAAATCCCCCTTTACTTTAAGGGTTATAAAATGTAAACACTTGGGTATAAGACCCATTTGAACCTTTACACCTGTATAGTTCTTCCAGTTCCCGTGGCATTCCTGGGAACATCACTGCTTAACCTTAGTCCCGTCCATTGCCACAGCTCAGCCGTCCGTTGCTTTGAGCTTTTTAGCATTAACATCCAGCCATTGTGTAGCCTCTTCCGGTGTCGCAAAAAACTGAACTTTGTCCAGGGCAATCACTCTCAGCCTTGCCGGGAAGAACATTGAATACTGTATCCCCATGTCCCGCATGCGTCTCTTAACTCCCTTGAATTGCATCCTTTGTTTCTGTACCGTTGGGGAGTAGTCGGGGTACATAGCAATTTGCTGCCCATTAATTGTCAGATCTTCTGCATCTCTTGCTTTCCTAAGGATAATGTCCCGGTCTCGGTAGTTTAGAATCCTGGCTAGCACAGTGCGGGGTTCTGCCCCTGGGGTCTTTGCTGTGCGGGGACCCTGTGGGCTCTCTCAACTGCAAATACTTTAGTCAGGCATTGTTCCCCAATCTTTCTTTTAAGCCAGTCTTCTATAAAACCAGTGGGGTCTCTCCCCTCAGTCTTTTCCGGTATGCCCACTATACGGATATTGTTTCTACGTGACCTGTTTTCCAGGTCATCATTCTTTGCAATCACCTCTGCTAGCTGCTGACTGTGCTTTTGCTCAACTTTTTGCATGGCTGTAATAGTGTCCTCTGCTGTTCCCACTCTCTCCTCCACTGCAGCCATACGCTTATCAGCTTTTTTAAGGGTTATATTTATGTTGGTGATCTCCCCCTGCAGTCTATGAACCTGTTCAGCCACAGTAGTCAATGTCTTTTTGCAGGAGGACACTAAGCAGAATACATCCCTCAGTGTGGGTTCTCCCTGCATCTCAGGCTCTCCTGAGCCTCCTGCAGCTTCCTCCATTGCCGGGTCAGCCTTATCAGTATTGCCAGTTTCTCCTCTGAGTGGGAATCCTCTTCCTCCACTATCGGGCCACTCGCACCCTCTCCTCCAACACCCACCTTAGCTCCTTCAGATTTCCTGGAGAATCTCTCCAGTTTTGCTGCAGCCGCCATCCTGTGTCTGCAGGCGGCATTCTCCTTCTCTGCAGCCTCCCGCGCCGCGGCGCCATCTTGGGAGCTTCCTCCCCCAGCAGTGCCCACATCTTGCTGCCTCCGTCTCGTCATTTCTGCCTTGTGTGGGCTCCAAAGTGACAGCAATCGGGTCCTGGCAGTCTCCCCTGTCACACTCAGGAGTTTGGGGCTTCAAACGGCGGGATATGCGGCGGTTTAGTGCTTCGGTCGGCGGGAGATCTCCACACAGCGTCCGCTCACATTGCCCGCTAGGCCACGCCCCCTGGAAACACTACCTTACGTTTCCAGAATCATTGAATTTAAGGCGTGTTTTGGCCTCAGGATGATTTTTTTTATTGTATAATAAAAAGTTACACAATTTCCCATACTTTTTGTATCAATTCCTCATGGTTTGCTGTCAGTCCATGACTTTTCATCATTTGCTCTCAAGAAAACCTCACCATGTTCATATGACAACCACACAAGTACCTGTGCTGTTTCAAGATGTAGCTCTGAGTCCTGCACTAGTGTGTCCTTCACATTACAGGACAGATTTATTTTTTTAAATCAGATAATTTTTATTGGAATGGCACATACATATTCCATTTTCAAGTAGAAAATACAAAGTCCAATTAAAAGAAAAGTAAAGGTCCATTTTACCATTAGTTAGACTACATGCATTAACCAGGTGCTGACACATCACTGCCCAGCCAAATAATAGAAGAGAGCCGCAGTGCAAATAACCTCTCTTTAATTCGGAGATTTGATGCTGGTACTGGAGTGTTTAACCAGGGACCCAATATCTTTTCAATTTACATTTTACATTACATTTTATCCATCAATTCCCCAACAGTCAGAGGCTGTGGTTCCAGATAGTGAAGTGAAAAAGAAGAATGCAAGATATATCCTAAATTATTGGAGAGTCAAAATCTACTCTGTTCCCCACAAACCCCAATATACAAACTAGGGGGATCAGCCGGTAGTTGCAATTCAAGCACTCTTTCTACAAAAGTCAGCACACCCCCCATAAAGATCTTATCAAGCTGCATTAACACATTAGGTGCATCAAATGTTATAAAGGTGGCCTGAAGTCATTTTCTTCCTAACTTCCTATCTATTTGATGCCATAATCTAAGCTATTTTCAAATAAACTTGTTTTAAATAATCCCTATGTTTCTCCTTCCAAACTGCTTTTCTATTTTATTTTGTTCACTTTCTGAGTGATGACACTTTATTTGAGAATTCCCAGTGTATGCTTGGATACTCAAAGCAAGTGTCACTGATGACATTTTGTTTGAGGTAGGATGAGGTAGAGGATGCAGTAGTCACAGCCTCTGCCTCTTGCTCTGATGACACTTTGAGTATCCCAGCATGGAAATGGGAAATCTATAACAAAAGCATCGTCAGACAGGAAGTAAAAAAAAAAAAAAACAGATAAAGAATTTTAAGGTAAGTAAATTATGAAATATTTTAGATTATAGCATAAAACAGATTAGGAGGAAATTTACTTTGCCTTCGAACCACCTCTTTAATCTTGGAACCCACATCAAGCATATTTTGCATCCATTTGAGGCATATTTGTGAAAGCCTTTGTATTTTCAATCTATATAAAATATAAGGGGAGACAACAGAGGCGCAATAGTGCCCTATCACTCAGTATAGAATAGGGACTTATAGATGAATTCAGGTTTGCACTAACCTGGTCCAGTTGTGACTCCCACAACTGGAATAGAAGCGTTGGTTTTAGTATTGCAGGCTGCTGCTGGACTTCCACCTCCACAGGGTCGAGGGTACTTCAAGAGTTCTGGGGTCAAAGGTGTGTTACAGTCCGCGCTGCCCGATCATCCAAGGGATCACAAGGGAAACAGTGTTCCAAGAAAAGTTTTCTTTATTCTTACAAACCGACGCGTTTTGGCGCCCAATCCTGGCACCGTCCTCATACCCTGAGGACGGTGCCAGGATTGGGCGCCGAAACGCGCCGGTTTGTAAGAATAAAGAAATCTTTTCTTGGAACACTGTTTCCCTTGTGATCCCTTGGATGATCGGGCAGCGCGGACTGTAAACACACCTTTGACCCCAGAACTTTTGTATTTTCAATGGGACAGTGTGGGAATAATCTCCAGGACCTGTTTTTCTGTGGACACAGAACCCCTTTTTGCTTTCTAATTAGATTGGTCTCTCAGCGAATGTTTATCCAACTGACATGACAACAGGTTTCTGTATAAAGAGGAAATTAGGCTATGTGTGGTCCACAGAGGCTTCAATAATCAAGTGAAGTGATGTTGTGATGTTTTTCTAAGATACAAAATAAACTTTATTTTTCCTGGGAGACACCAGTCATACAAGTGTGCCCAAAGCAGAAACACTGATCACTCCCACCACTGAGAGCGGCGGCTGTAAGTGCACCCTGGCACTTTGGCATACAGGATACTCTGCATTGGGCTGAGACAAAACCTCCCATCGCTTCAATATTAACAGTATTATAGACAGGAAAAATTTAAAATTTGGACGTAATCAAATGAAAGACTGCAAGTAGAGTACTTGAGGAGTTGGAGTGAGGGGTTGTTATAGAAATTATATTAGAAATGTATAAAATGCTACAAAATTACAGAATGTAATTTATATATTTTACTGACACAGCTAACATTTGTATTTAATAAAAAATAATGTTTCAGCCTTTACCCTCTGATGTTGAACCTTCTCTGTTTGTGGGAGGACTACCACTGATGGGGCTAAGATTCGGAGGTGTTTCTGCATTTTGACAATCCCCCTGTCCATCGTTATCCATTGTGGGGCTGCTCTCTGGCTCCCCATTCTCCAAGTCACTACGTGATGAATCTTCGGAAGACTGTGATACTCCAAACCTGCAACTTAAAAATCAGATCGATGAATAGGGAGAAGGCATGTTGACATTTTCTTGAAGTTCTTTTCTTTCACTTGTTGACGATGGAATGTATTATTATTACACATAGCAGAAAATGTAAAAAGAAGATTTTTGTGTACTCACCGTAAAATCTCTTTCTCTGAGCCATCATTGGGGGACACAGGATACCATGGGTGTATGCTTGCTGCCACTAGGAGGCGACACTAAGCCAGTTAATGAAGTAAAAGAGTTAGCTCCTCCTCAGCAGTATACCCCCCCAGTCCGGAGGGACAGACAGCCAGTTACAGCAAAAGTAGTAGGAGAAGCCTTTGAGATAAACGCCGAATGGTACAACTGAAAAATAGGAACACATAAGAAGGGTAGGTGCTCTGTCCCCAAATGATGGCTCAGAGAAAGAGATTTTACGGTGAGTACACAAAAATCTTCTTTTCTCTATCGCCTCATTGGGGGACACAGGATACCATGGGACGTCCTAAAGCAGTCCCCTAGGGTGGGGAAAAGCAAGACTATAAGAGGAAGGAGAACAGAGGCTGAAACCTCAGTAGAGGAGGCCTCTGTCCTCGGACAAAAACGCTATCATTGTCTAAGGGTTTGGACAACCAGAGAATAAAGGTGCCCAGAGAGTACTATAAGCGGACCAAGGGATAGGAGAGGGCCCGAAATGCAACTATACACGTAGAGAATCGTGGATATGAAACCCTCCTGTGTTTGGATCTTGAGCCCATGGGATCTAGTCTCTGAGATGGAGCTTGTCCATTCGAGGAAATGAACAAGGTGGCTAGAAAAAAACTTCTTGCTCTCGAAAATAGAGTCATGAAAGTAATCTGAACCCACGTCCACATACAGAAGCCACCGTGGCACCATGGCCCGCTATGACTGGCAGGCCTATCGTGATTAGAACTGGCCTGAGGAAGTAAGAAAGGTGCTGAAGGCTCGCTTCAGACTGAGACAGGAAGGAGTATGCCCTTACTTAAAAAGGCAAGAAGCTGTAGGACAGGAAGATACATTCTCAGAACAGGAGAAAAAAACTAAAAGGGGAACTAATATGTAGTGTGTCACTAAACCAAGGATGGAGAAGATGTGTCACTAGGGAAAAGTATGCCGCTGTCGATTGTAAAGGATGTACTCTGTCCAAGACGAAAAAGGGAGAGCAACTTATGAATATCCATGAACACTTTGGGAATCAGGAGAAAAAAAGGCCAAGAGAACCTGGGAAATTCCTGGGTTCTCAATTGCGCGAGTGGAGAGCCCACCAAGTTAATACAGTTGTGAAGGATAAACCGGGTGGAACTGAGCATCCAACACTCCTTCATAGAAGTTGGAGTGTAGAAAGCATTTGCGAACGTTGCCAAACCCAAGCAGGGTGTCGTCATGGTCTGACAGAGGGAAGTTTCCTGTAGACGGAGGGAAAAGTATTCTAGGTTCCCAAGACGGAAGTAAGCGTTCTACTCTAGGGAAAGAGGGGAACAGTAGGGACTCTGGAAACTCCTGAGGAGGTGGATATTGAGCCGGCCATCGGGGCTGACAGGGAAAAAAGTGGGGGACGCGTTACCAGGGATGGGCTAAGTCAATTTGGGTGTAGAAGTCTGAATCGATGTTCTCTGCCTCGGAGACGAACCTGATGTCTGAATATCTGGCGTGAGCATGGGAGGGTTCTGCAAAGACTGGAGGCCGAAAACGAACGGACTCCCAAAAAATGTCTTTTTTAAAAAAAATAAAAATAAGCAGACTCCAGTAGGTAAGCCTGCAAGTCGCTGTCGGTGCAGGCTAGTATAAACGCTAGATAGTGTAAATACGAGAAAAATGCAGATATAGAATGCGTGGTGGCTGAGTAATGGTCACATATAAGGTGGCTGATGCCAAACATTAAACTTACTGGTAAGTAATGTCGTTGTAAAAGTGCACCGATTATGAACTGTAGAGAAATCTTTTAAGAAGACTGTATCTGGAAGGCAGAGTCATGCCAGACAGATTCTGTAAATAGAGGTGCAGGCAAAGACATAATATGTATTGTCTAGAGGCTGTGTGCACTGGGTAGTGGCCAGGGTACGTGGCCATACATGAATTCCTTGGACGGAGTCGTTGGCAAAGGCAACATCTACATGATGCCTGGAGATGCTGTGCGCTGGGTAGTGAGCAGGTACCATGGCAACAATGTGCAGGGAAGACATAGTACGTGATGTCTGTAAACGCCGTGCAGAGGGTAGTGAACCTGTGCCATGGCCTTAGTTGCAGGTAAGGACCATATGCAGAGTCTGGAGATGCTGTGCACTGAATCGTAGACAGGGTCCATGACATGGTTGCAGGCAAAGGCATAATATGTCACGTCTGGAGACGCTGTGTGCTGGAAGTGGACCGGACTCCTGGCCGTAATTGCACATACATAATGTGTGATGGATGGAGGACTCTGTACAGTGGAAGCAGTTGCAGACAGAAGACATAATGCGTGATATATGGAGACTCTGAACACTGGAAAGTGGGCAAGACTTTTGACCATATTTGTAGGCTGAACAGATACTGTGACAGTAGAGGACACTCTGTCACTTGTGATAAACTTGCCAGCGGGGACATGTAAGATGATGGCGGGAGTATCTGTACGGTATAGGGAACAGATACTGTGCGGTAAAGTTCTGGCCTGCAAAAACATACTGCGCCCACGGTGCTGTGCAACTGGAACTGAGCTGGGTTCGCACCTAAGCATGGTCATTAGCACCATGGGCAGCTGGTGTCAGTGAGGGGGCCCCGATGGGGGTTAACATGAGCATGCGTCCGTATAGAAGCTGAATGCAAGGGTAAAGTCACAGATCTGTCTGGTAGGTCAGGGTATTAGTGCAGGTAAGATGACAGTGAGGGGACAGTGAGAGCAAATGTGCCACTAAGGGGGTGAGCTGCTGGTAAAAAAACGAGCTGCAGGGGACAATATACTGTGTACCGGAGAGCAGCTAAGTGTGGCTGCAGTAGTATGCGGCACTGGGAAAGCCAAGTGTGCAAGACTGTATAGGGTGAAGGGTGCCAGCCTTGCCAGAATGAGGAACCCCCTAAGGGTAGCCCGATTTTCTGTGTCCATATGAGCCCCCACGTGTTCTGGTGCTGGGTAAGCATTTGTGGCTCTGCACAAGTGTACTCTATGCGCTGGAAGCGGAAGAAAGCAGGGGGCCGGGGCCGGATGATGAGAGGCCGTCACATGTACACTCGGGGGCGTGTCCAGAGTACTGAGCTAGGTTCGCACCTAAGCAACGTCACGAGGAGCATTTTTACTGCCCGCCCGGTGGCGCCATGTCTCAGAAGGAGCGGGCCGGGGGTGTGAAAAGGCCGCAAGACGGGGCCTAAATTTACAGCCGGCTGAGGTCACGGCGGTGATGATGAAGCTGGTGCCCCCTGGAGATATGTAACTGGTGGAACCCTCCGCCGGAGCTGGCGCTGAGTCCCTAATATGGGGGCCAGTGCTGGGTTGAAACGATCTCACCTGGGTACCATTTCGACCCAGGTTCCTAATGTGGGAGGCTGGGGAGGTTGCTGTCTGGTGCCATCTCAACCCAGGCTCCCTATGTGGGAGACTGGGGAGGTTGCTGTCTGGTGCCATCTCGACTCAGGCTCCCTATGTGGGAGTCTGGGGAGGTTGTTGTTTGGTGCCATCTCCACCCAGTCTCCCAGGTGGAAGGCTAGGGAGTTTGCGGCCTGTTGTAGATGCCGGCTGCAGGATGTGTGCTCAGAGCTGAGAGTGCTGGCAATCCTGTGCTTCTGCGACCCAGGCTCCTATGAGCGATGCTGGGAGAACTGGCCGTCTGTCCCCTGATAGTTGGGACACTGTGGGTCTGCACCGGATGCAGAAGGGTATACGGGGAGGCGACACTCCGCGTGCCCGTCTGGTGGTGGTTGTGGGAAATCGGTGCACAAAAGAACCGTCGTCTGGTAAAATCCATGAAATTAGGCGCAGCCCTGATGGATCCAAAGTTGAAGGAGGGGGTACGTGGAGGTGACACTCCACGTTTCCGCCTGTTGGTGGTTTTGAGAGAGCGGTCCCATGATTGATCCGCTGCCCATCTAAGATCTTGAATGTAGATAAAGAGACATGCTGGCTGTCCCACCGGACTGGGGGTGTATACTGCTGAGGAGGAGCTAACTCTTTTACTTCATTAACTGGCTTAGTGTCGCCTCTAAGTGGCAGCAAGCATACATCCATGGTATCCTGTGCCCCCAATGAGGCGATAGAGAAATTAGTATAAAACTCACTATAGCAACACAATAAGCAATAATCCGAAATATTCTTTGGTTGTCCTTTGCACAAAATGTGGCATAGCCAAATTAAAGTGTAACCTCTGTATAAAGGTTTACTTCATAATAATTGAGCAAATGGTTATAATAAACTTTAAAATATACTTTATAAGAGAATACTGATAGAAAACCATTTAAAATCTTTCCAGAATATGTCACCCTAGGCCGATTGTAAATCTGACATATGCTGGGTGGCGGGAGGGGGTATCGGTGTACCAGGTTTCATGAAGGGACAGTGTTAGCTCAAGCTTTCAACAGTGCACACAGGTCCTGTGACATCTTAGCTGACTCTTCCATTCACATCTCTGCCCCGCGTTATCAGCTAATTGTACTGAGGAGAGCTGATGTGAATGGAGAGGAGTCAGATAAGATCACACAGCCAGGAGCTGTGTGCCGACAGCCTGATGAGCTCACACTGTCCCTGCATGAAGTAAACGGACAATACTACCCATTCCCTTATATGTTTACCTGGCCGTATTCAGTCTGTGTGAGAAGTGAAGACGGATCACACAGAGAATGAGCTTCAAACACAGTTTACTATGAGCAACTTGTGAAAGGTTTATGAATGGTTTACTTCTAGATTTCAGTAATAAAGTATATTTGAAAGTTTACTGTAATCATTTGCTCGAAATTATTATTAAATAAAAATTTAAACAGTGGCTACGCTTTAAATTAAAAAAACAAAACAAAAAGGAGATTTTTGTGTACTCACCGTAAAATCCTTTTCTCTTAGCCTCTAATTGGGGGACACAGACCGTGGGTGTTATGCTGCTGTCCACTAGGAGGCGACACTAGGCAGAATCTGCAAAAGAGTTAAGTGACTCCTCCTCTGCAGCATTACACCCCTGGAAGCAGGAAGTGCTTCTCCAGTTTTGTGCTAAAGCAGTAGGAGAGTTAACAGATAATAACAGTGACACAGGAAATCTACGCAGGTAACCTGTGTAAACAAAAATAGTTAACAAGGTAATTACAGTGTAACAAGGCCTGAACCAAACAGGCACGTGTGTAAACAGTGAAGAATTAGCAGAGTAATACCAGTACCACAAGGCCTGTAACTAAGCAGGTGCATGTGAAAATCAGTGAAGAGTTAACGAAGCAATAATCGTACAACAGGTCCTGTAACTAAACAGGCTCACAGTACTACAAGGCCTGGAGCTAAACAGGCACATGTTTAAACATTCAACAGTTAACAGAGTGATAATAGGCAAACATGTGTAAACATGTTAACCATATAACAGCTGAGAAGCTATGTGAGAACTGTAGAAAAAAAGGCCCACAAGGGCAATAGGGTGGGTGCTGTGTCCCCCAATTAGAGGCTAAGAGAAAAGGATTTTACGGTGAGTACACAAAAATCTCCTTTTCTCCTTCGCCTCATTGGGGGACACAGACCGTGGGACGTCCCAAAGCAGTCCCTGGGTGGGAAAGAACAATGGAACTAGTGACACTGAGCATGGTTAGTGAAGAACCATGCACCGACAGGCGGGCTGCAGCCGCCTGGAGGGCACTTCAAGCCCAATAGTGGCTTGAGTATGTGTGTAGGCTGACCCCCTTTTGGCTGTCTACACACTTGTTGCACTGACACCTGGGCCGAATGGACCAGGACGCTCTCACGGCCGTTGTAGAATGTGCCGTGACACTGCCGGAAGAGATGCGTTTCCGACGGTATAAGCGTCTTTGATGGTTAGACGAATCCACCTGGTTAGAGGAGCCCTGGAGGCTGACTTGTCATTATTTATGCCCTTTGGAAGAAGGGAGAAAGAGAATCCGACCCGTTATAGAGGCACTGATCGTGGGTACTTAGATGCGTAGGGACCTGAGAAGGTCTTGCATATGTAGGTCCTTTACGACCAGACAGACTGGAGTCGGGCGCAGCGATGACAGAGAGAGGTCTTCAGTGAGGTGGAAGGAGTATACCGCCTAAGAAGAAGGATGGAATCAGCCGTAAGACAGTCTTGTTGAGGTAGAAGACTAGAACAAATGGTTTACATGAGAGCGCTGAAAGTACCGATACCTCTGTATAGAAAAATTACTTGGCACCAAAAGACATACTGTTTGGATGAGAGTGCTAAGGGTAATATCCCATAGAAGCTCAAAGGGAGGATCTTGTAGAGCCGTGAGGACGAAGATCAGGTCCCCCAGGAGTAGTCTTGTTGTATAGAGACCTTAAATGGGAGACCCTTTGAAAGAAGGAGTTTCCTAGAGACCTGGTGGCAACACGTTTTTAGAAGAAGGTGAAACAGGCTGATAACCTGCTGTGTGAGAGACCTCAAGGACAGACCTGAGTCTAGGTCTGAGTAGAAGAAACGGAAGTTCTTTGCATTAACTAAGGCCAGGGGGAATGACCCCTGGAGGTGCTCGGAGATAAAGAAAAACAAAACGATTACACTCGTGGTATATCGTCGATAAGGCTTGTTTACTTGCTGTGACTATGGTCACTACAACATCCAGGGAAAAAAACCCCATGGGTTAAATTCCAGGTCTTAAGGGCTACGCAACTATTTTTCGAGTTGAGAAATTCCGAGTGAGAACTGGCCCTGAGAGAGCAGGTCTGAACTATCTTTGTAGTTGTCCTGGTACTGCTGGTATGAGTTGGACGAAATTTCCGCATCTGGGCCAGTCTGAAAATACAGGGAGATCTGGCGACATTCTTGTTTGACCTTCCGCACTATCCTGATAGTGGGAGGGAAAAAAACCAGTGCTGGACCATATGGCGTCTTGTACTGCCCTGTGTAGTATGACAGTGTTCCTTGCACGGTGTGCAGGGGGAGGAGGGCGAATTGCCGCAGGGTACATCCCTGGGCTATTGGAGACTGCTGCACAGCGAGGCTGTACCGAATTTATCCTCCGGGAGTCCCTTTGTACCCTGCACAGCGGATGCTGTGACACTGAAATGACTATAGTGGCTGCGGAGCTACTGTCCTTGAGGAATAATCCTTATATCCCTATCACTTCCTGCCAGGAAGACAGAGGCAAAAGGATTACGCAGCGGGGGCGAGAAGGGAGTCCGTTTGCTCTGCCACCCCAGTGTGTGCTCCAGCAGGCATTCCACCTGAGGCCGTGCCCCCACATACGTACGCTCTGCAGTGGCTAGGCGACTGCAGGCTGCGGTACCCTAGTGGCATTGTGCTCCCTGAAGTGCAAGCCCTGTGGAAGATAAGCAGGTGTCTGCAGGCTTCTGCACAACAGTGTGTGCCTTAGCAGACCCTCCGCCTGTCACAGTGCGCTCACATCCGCACACGCTGCGGTGGCAAGGTGACTGCAGGCTGCAGGCCTCTAGTGTGTGCTGCAGCACACCATTCACCTTGACACTGTGCCCCCTGAAGTGTAAGCCTTGCAGTCAAGCAGGTGTCTGCAGGCTTCTGCACATTTGTGTGTGAGTGCCTTAACAGATCCTCCGCCTGGCAGAGTGCCCCCACGTGTGCAAACTCTGCCCTTTAGGCTGTTTGACCCTTTGGGCAGCCTGTGCCCCCACATATGTAAGCGCTGTCTGCCGCTGCTATACAGTGGCGACAGCGCTGAATCTGTAATGGCTGCGGGCAAAGAGAAGGGGGGCGGAGCTGAAAGGGACGCGCCAAGCAATGCTGAATGGCGCCCTTTCTGTAGCCTTGTCCCGCCTCTTGTGCTGACGTCAGGCGGAGGCGGGGAAGCACTATTGATGTGCGGCTAGGCCGAAGCCGGCGCCTCGCGTGATTCGCGGGCCCGGGAGCGGTGGAGGCCCGGCGCGGAGGTCCGCGGTCGGGAACAGCGGAGGCCCCCCCCCAGGCACAGTGATTGCTTCCCAGACGCTGCGCCCCGACAGGCTAGGTGAGGGCCCCTGTAAGGGCAAGCATTGGCTGCTGAGGGTCTGGTGATGGATTGCAATAGCGTTGGACATGTAGGCTGTGCCTGCTGTCCAACCTGTGCCGGCCCCAGTATGCAGCAGAGTTGTGCTCATGAAGTGTGCCGCAGCATTAAGATGTGCTGCGGCATTTTGGGGGGGGGGGCACGCAGTTGAGCTGGCTGTGGGTGTGCTGCAGCGTTGAGATGTGCTGCAGCATCTTTGCCTGGGAAGCATGCTGCAGCTCATTTTGCCTTCACGCAGCAGAGCTGGTTTTGGAGGGACCCCTCGCGGCATGCTGCAGCGTTTTTCAGTGCAACTATGTGCCGCTGCTCCCCATACCTTGCGGCGTCTCGACCTAAGAGCCCCGAAGGGGGAATTAGGGAGGAATGCTGTCATCCACATTCAGAGGTCACTTCTGCTGTAACCCAGCACCCCAAACGTGGGGAGCTGAGGTGGAGGTCGTCTTTGCCGGTTTTCTTTTTCCCTCTATCTTGCTGCTTGCGGTGGGGACATGGAGCATTACTGCGACCCAGAGCCCCAACTGTGGGGACTGGGGAGGAATGCGGGCCTCAGAACCGGCAGGTCTGGAAATTGCTTTAACCCAGCACCTCCAACAGTGGAGGGCCGAGAAAGGAATAGCCCATATCAGACAAAATAGCTCGACCCAGAGGCTCAACTATGGAGTCTGGGGAGGTATCTGTGGTCGACATGTCCCTTCAAAAATAAATAATGCAGCTTCAAAAAGTAAAAATAATGGAGAGCGAGTAAGAATGTGTGCCTCCTTTCAGACACTAAGCAAAAACTGGAGAAGCACTTCCTGCTTCCAGGGGTGTAATGCTGCAGAGGAGGAGTCACTTAACTCTTTTGCAGATTCTGCCTAGTGTCGCCTCCTAGTGGACAGCAGCATAACACCCACGGTCTGTGTCCCCCAATGAGGCGAAGGAGAAAACATTTTATAAAAGGTGAACTGTCACCAGGAGAAAAGAGGTGAGCTTTTGCCTTTATTTTACTACCACTGGTAAATGCTATCGAACCTCTACCATAAATAGAGCTAATCATTAGAGCGGAGGAGATGAGCACCTGAGACATACTATTAAAACAAAATGATAAGACTTGTTAAAATAGGGCACATCAGATCACCCTCCAAGGCAAGATGAAGAGTGACAGCTGGGCGTTCAATATAGTGTAAGAGCCTGACGAACATCTCAGGCCTATGACCATCTCTAAAGTGACAACTCATTAAATGGCAATACATGCAGTTTTCAATCTAAAATATACTATAACATCGTAATACTTGTAAGCCATCAGCCTGTGAAATCAATAGGAGGAAAAGTTTTCTACTTACCGAGTTCTAGACTTCACTTGCGTGCCATAACCAATCTCTTTTTCTTCCCAAATATCCTCCTCTTCATCATCAAACTGCTGAATCCGTTCATTACAGCAGGCTTCAAATAGGGCAGCGTTGGGCTTAAATTAAAAATCAACAATGCATATGAAATAATTTCTATTTATTTACACATTTCAACATATATCTTCTACATTCAATATCCTAGACATTTTAGCATGTTTCCTGACTATCATATTTGTCTGTCATATCTGTCATATCATAGTTCTGCTTCAAAAAGATGGTTACAGCATACATAGGATGACTTATCTTTAAAGAGGTGATCCAAAATTAATATTGATTTTACTCCTAAATGGTTATTTATTGTAATGATATCGTCTGTTTTCTAATACACTAACTAAAAAGTTGATCTCATTCCCTCTCTACTCTACACAACTGCTTTATTGTTTTATCTCCATTGATGACGCTTCATTTGAATACCCAGTGCATGCAGGGACACTCAAACGAGATGTTAGCAGGGGACAGGGGCAGCAGTCACTTCCGTAGCTATTCCTGTGTGGCCCATGGTGGTTACTGTGTTCGCCCCTGATATGGTGACAGACGGTATCTGGGGTATGAGCAGTGCTCACCAGCCTAAGCATATGTGCCCTTGTGCAAAGCGGCACTCTAATGGCGACCGCTGTGAAAATATGGCGATGAGACTGATTTGAAGTAGAAAAAGGCGCGATGAGAAAATCTTGCAGTGAGCGAGAAGCACCCAGGGAGCAGGCCCGCCCCCCTGAATGATGCAGTTGACGTCATCTTGTGGGCGTGCGGTTGGCGGGTATGGGCGGAGACGCTCCACACTAGGCCGGAGCCGGGGACTCACATAAAAAGTGGCGCCGAAAATGTGTGGAGGCCGGTGTTGAGGTCCGGAGGAGCCTCCGCATCCGCTGTCAGGAGGATGCCAGGGCAACCTCTGGGCCTCGGAGGGCAGAGGCGCCGCAACTCCCACCGGCAGGTTGATGTGGAGCTGGTGGCGAGTGGCACTGTAATGGCGACCGCTGCGCAGGATCCCAGGGCAACCTCCAGACTGCTGGAGGGGGAACCCAGAAGGCAGATTGTGAGCGGGTGTTGTCCGGCCGATCGCATCACGAGACCCAGTGAGGGGCTCTGTAACGGACAGGGCTTCACACATACCTGAGACCTCGACCCAAAAACCCCTTTTGGCGTGAAATGGAGAGGATAGTCTGTCCCCCTTTGTCAGATGGATGCCTGAGGCCAACAGGAGAAGGCTGCAGGCACCATCACAATGTCCAGAAGGTGTGTTGTGGCGAGGGCTGGTGAGGCCTTGCGGCTTCTCTTGGATCCTGTTCTGTGTAGAGGTGAGGACATGGAAATCATTGCTTCAACTCAGAACCCCAACTGCGGGGCCTGGGGAGGAATGCAGGGCATTGCCGTTGGATGTAATTTCAAACCAGCTCCCCCAACTGTGGGGGACCAAGGAAGGAAAGCCCTAGGTCTGACAAGTAGCTACAACCCAGAATCCCAACTGTGGGGTCTGGATAGGTACTTGTAGTCGACATGTCCCTTTGAAAATACAGGATGGTTAAAAAAGGGAAAAAATAAAACATCAAAGTGAAGAGAATGTCTGCCTCCTAAAGATACTAAGCAAAAAATGGTGAGGCAAGTGCCTGCCTTAGGGGTGTATACTGCAGAGGAGGAGCCACTTAATCTTTTTCAGATTTTGCCTAGTGTCGCCTCCTAGTGGACAGCAGCATAACACCCACAGTCTTTGGTCTTTGTCCCTCAATGAGGCGATGGAGAAAATATTAATCTCAGGAAGTTATCTGTTATTACCCAGTGATGAAAAAAGGAGAATTTTGTGTACTCACCGTAAATTCCTTTTCTCTTTACTTTTTTTTACTTTTCATTTGTTTGGGGTTGCTAACTTATTTTGTCAAATATTTTTCTCCTTAGCCTCATTGGGGGACACAGGACGATGGGTTATGCTATTCTGCCACTTGGAGGCAACACTAAGCAATTAAAGAAGAAGCACAGTGGCTCCTCCCAGCAGTATAAAACCCCCTGACTGCCACAGTCTAGCCAGTTTTGTGCTAAAGCAGTAGGAGTAAAAACTACATAAGCCGATAAGGCAACCAGAAACTCAAGAGGAAAAAACACCAACTCAATAAGGCCAACAGGCCCAGGGAGGGTGCGGT
This sequence comes from Allobates femoralis, assembly GCA_033576535.1. Classification (NCBI taxonomy): domain Eukaryota; kingdom Metazoa; phylum Chordata; class Amphibia; order Anura; family Aromobatidae; genus Allobates; species Allobates femoralis. The sequence goes on from JARQOC010000004.1 coordinate 233,732,772, forward strand.
GTCCCCCAATTAGAGGGTAAAAGAAAAGGAATTTACGGTGAGTACACAAAATTCTCCTTTTCTCCTTCGCCTCATTGGGGGATACAGGACGATGGGATGTCCTAAAGCAGTCCCTGGGTGGGAACAAAAAACATCCCAGACTGAAAAACGCAATCTACAGGCTAGCCGCCGCTGCCTGCAAGATGCGTCTACCCAGACTCGCATCTGCCGAAGCCTGAGTATGCACTCGATAATGCCTTGTAAAGGTCTGCAGACTGGACCAAGTGGCCGCCTTGCATACCTGCTCAGCCATAGCCTGGTGTCTAATAGCCCAGGAGGCACCCACCGCGCGAGTGGAGTGAGCACACAAACCTGAAGGAACTGGCAAGTTGCGTAAAGAATATGCTTCCTGAATGGTCAGCTTAATCCACCTTGCCAGTGTGGCCTTTGACGCGGCCATCCCCTTACGATGACCCTCAGGAAGAATGAACAGCGTGTTCGACTTCCTGAAGGACGCTGTCCGAGACACGTAAAGCCGGAGAGCACTAACCAGGTCCAAAGTGTGCAAAGCTTTTTCAAAACGGTGCACAGGAGCCGGACAAAAGGAAGGATAATGTCCTTTTTCAAATGAAAAGTGGACACCACCTTAGGAATGAAAGACGGTATCGGCTGCAGTACCACCTTGTCCTGGTGAAAAGAAAGGAACGGTGTCTTACAAGAAAACGTCGCCAGCTCAGACACTCTCCGAATAGAAGTGAGCGCCACCAGGAACACCACCTTCTGAGAAAGAAGGTGCAACGAAACCTCCCTGAGTGGTTCAAAAGATGGCTTCTGGAAGCTCTCCAGAGCCAGGTTCAAATCCCAGGCCTCCAAGGGACTCCTATACGGTGGGACTATACGAGCCACACCCTGTAAAAAGGTACGGACCTGAGGCTTCAAAGCCAATCGGGGCTGAAAAAGTACCGATAGCGCCGAAATTTGTCCCTTAAGGGAACTCAAGGAAAGCCCTTTATCCAATCCAGATTGGAGGAACCCCAGAACCGCCGGGAGCGAGAAGCGCCAAGAAACCTGCACTGACTCACACCAGGCAAAAAACACCTTCCAAGTTCTGTGATATATCTGGGCGGAAACAGGCTTTCTTGCACACGCCATAGTGTGAGCAACACCTTCCGAGAACCCTGCCTGAGTTAGAATTCTGGTCTCAAGGGCCACGCCATCAAACGTAAAGCCCCGGAATTCTGATGCCAAATCGGACCTTGAAACAGAAGGTCTGGATGGACCGGCAAATGCCAAGGAGCGTCTGCGGCGAGCTGAACTAGATCGGCGTACCACGACCTCCTGGGCCAGTTGGGGGCTATTAATATCATCGCCACTCTCTCCGTTCTGATCTTCTGGACCACTCTGGGAAGGAGGGCCAGAGGCGGAAAGATGTACGGGAGACGAAACGGCATCCAGTCCTGAAACAGGGCATCTGCTCCCAGAGTGGGACCGAGCAAAGAATTTGGGAACCTGAGCATTCATCAGTGACGCCATGAGATCTACATCTGCAGTCCCGAAGCATCTACATATCTGCGCGAACACATCCGGGTGAAAAGCATATTCCCCTGACGCAAGCCCCTGACGGCTGAGATAATCCGCCGCCCAGTTCTCGACCCCCGGGATGTGCACTGCTGACAGTACAGCTCCCGAAGATTCGGCCCAATGTAGAATTGGTTCCACTTCCCGCATCGCTGCTCATCTACGCGTCTCGCCCTGATTGTTGACGTAAGCCACCGCCGTGGCATTGTCCGATTCGATACGAACATGACAACCCATCAGGAGATGATGGAAACTCTTCCATGCCAAGTAAATGACCCGAATCTCCAAGAGATTTATGGGCAGAGAGAACTCCTGAGGGGTCCACCGACCCTGAGCCGTGTGACTCTGGAACACCGCCCCCCAGCCGAGGAGACTGGCATCAGTGGTCAGAACATTCCACCGCACTGGTAAGAAGGATCTCCCCCGCGAGAGAGACGACGGAACCAACCACCACCGAAGAGATTGTCTCGTTGCCGCTGACGGGCGAAATGAGAGATGAAGGGTGAAAGGGCTGCGATTCCATGCCGACAACAGATCCAGTTGTAAGGGACGGAGATGTAATTGCACAAACGGCACCGCCTCCATTGCCGCCACCATCTTCCCCAAAACGCGCATTGCAAACCGTAGGGAATGCGGATGAGGACCCAGCAGTGCGCGAACCACACATTGCAGAGACTGAACCTTGTCCTGGGGAAGAAGCACCAGACCCTGAGATGTGTCCAGGACCATCCCCAGAAACGTGAGTCTGCGGCTCGGAACTGGGGAGGACTTCGGCAGGTTGAGAATCCAACCCAAACGTGAGAGCGTGTCCATCGTAATACGAACACTGTCCTCGCAGTCCTTGAATGACCGACCCTTGACCAAAAGGTCGTCCAAGTAAAGGAAAATTGCCACCACCCGACCGTGAAGAACAGTCATGATCGTGGCCATGACCTTGGTAAACACGCGTGGGGCGGTTGCCAACCCGAAGGGAAGTGCTACAAACTGATAATGATCCTCGCCCACCGCGAACCGCAGGAACCTCTGATGAGGGCCGGATATCGGGATGTGCAGATAAGCGTCCCTGATATCTACGGAGGCGAGGAACTCCCCCTTCTGCATGGATGCAATGACGAACCGGAGGGACTCCATCCGGAAACATCGGATTCGCACGAATCTGTTCAAACACTTCAGAGCCAAGATGGGACGGAAGGAGCTGTCCTTTTTGGGTACGATGAACAGGTTTGAATAGAACCCCTGAAATCGCTCGTCCAGAGGCACTGGCACAATGACTCCTGCCCGCCTCAGAGAATCGACTGCCTGGAAAAAGGCATGTGCCTTTTCCGGCATTCTCGAGGGGCGAGAAAGAACAAATCTTCTGGGAGGGCGAGTATGAAACTCTATGTTGTATCCGGAAGACACCAATTCCCGAACCCACTCATTGTCTGTAGCAGCGAGCCAGGCATGCCGAAAGCCGGCCGCCCACTTGGGAGGTGTCTTTCGGATGTGCCGAGTCATGAGGAGGGGAACCTCTGAGACCCGGATTCCTTGGATTTTGGTTGTTAATTCCAGGACTGCCTAGTAGAACCCGATTTAATGGGCGTTTGGAAACCCCTATCCGTGCGTGACGACTGTTTTTGGTCAGGCGGACGGGAAACCGACCACCCAGACGAATTCCGAAAGGACTGGAATCTCGTCTGCTGACCCTTGGTGAATCTGGGTTTAGATGTCTGTTGAGGAAATTAGGTGCTTTTACCACACGTGGCGTTCGAGATCATCTTATCCAGCTTTTCCCCGAATAAGCGATCACCTACATATGGCATGCCAGTGAGGGACTTCTTGGAGGCCGAATCCGCCTTCCACTCCCGAAGCCAGAGAGCCCGGCGTATCGCAATAGAATTGGAGGCAGCGTCTGCAGTACAATTAGCTGCATCGAAGGAAGAGTGAACCAAAAATTCCCCAGCCACAGAAATCTGAGCAGCCAGATCCAATAATTCAGGATCAGCCTCATGACGACTCAAGGCAGAGTGTAAATCCCCAGCCCAGGTCATAATAGGCCTTCGCCACCCACATAGAGGCGAAAGAGGGGGACAAGGACGCCCCTGAAGCTTCAAACACCGACTTGGGACAGTTGCTCCAACTGGCGATCGGTAGCATCCTTGATGGAGGCACCATCAGGAAGGGACAGCAGAGTCTTAGAAGCCAAACGGGACACCGGAAAGTCCATGGTCGGGGAGTCCGACCGTGCCTTTGCCACTGTCGGCAGAAAGGGGTAACGAGATGCAATCGCCTTATGATTGCCAAACCTCTTATCAGGATGAGCCCAGTGCTTCTGTAAGACTTCCTGGATCTTAGAATGATTCGAAAAAACTTTCTGAGGTCTCTTGAATGAAATCACATGATCCGAGGCGGACACCGGGGCTGGGTCTGCCACCGACAGGGCCTGATTAACGGCCGACACCAGGTGTTCCACCATGGCCAGAGTATCAGAAGACATGGAATCAAAGGATTCAATTTGATCCAGATCCACCTCAGATTCATGAAGTTCACCCGAAGAGTGAGAATCATGAGACCTACTCGCGTATGGGAGGTCACGGAGCCCTGAGATAGGGCAGAGGAAGAGCCCGTCCGGGATCTCTTCCTACCCGCCTGACCAAGGGGAAGAGAGGTACTCGAATGAGACTCCTCATGGTCAGAACCCCCCTCCAATTGGACCTGCTGGTCCAAGGGCAATGGACGTGGTTGTACCACCCGGAGTAGTGTCTTGGAGAGCTGCTGTATAGCTTGGCTCATGGATTGTGACAGAGTAACTGCCCATTCCAGAGTAGTAGGTCTGGCAGCAGCCACCTCTACTTCAGTGGGTGCCTGACCGGAGTCAGAGACACTAGACTGAGGGGGATCAGAGGCACAGGCGTGGCAGAGCGGGGTCGAGCATCCGCAGGGCAGCGCAGCTTTACATGCTGTGCAAAAAGCATAATATACATTAAAGGCCTTAGGTGCCTTCTTGCCGTTGCTGCCCGGCATCATGCAGCTTTCCTCCCCTGCTGTGCCCAGAGCTACACACTACAGTGCCGGGGGTATTATAATGGGGTAGGAGCTGCTGCGCTGTTACACCACCGCCGCCTAGCGCTATTGCGGTGTCAATACCGTTGTGCCCGGTTCACCTGAGAGGCTAGGAGCAAAGCGCCCGATGTCCTGTGTCCCCCTGGCGTCTTGTGCTGCTGCAATAGCATCTGAAAGCAGGAATGGCGCCAAAAGAGCGGTGTGGAAGTGGGAAAAACGAAGCCACGCCTCTTCCCATGATGCCCTGCACAGCCACCCTCCCCCTAATACTATTGGCTAGCAGCGAGGGCTGGGGGCGGCCCCGAGGTAGTACAGCATCACTGGAGGCGGAGACCTCCATAGTAGGTCGAAGCCGGGGGCTAAATTAATAGCGCCGGCCGCCTGTCAGCAGGGGTCCGGCGCGAAGCACCGGAAAAAAACGCCGCAAGCACAGGACGCTTCAGGGGAAATGCAGCGCTGCCTCATACCTTAATGGCTCATCATCCTTCAGCCCTTCAAGGGACAGGAGGGCGGACCAGTCATTCCCCACAGCTGTATCATAGCTGCTGCGGCCAGGAAAAAATGCTGGTGGCCCAGGGGGATACCTCCTACGACCCAGAGTCCCAACTGTGGGGTCTGGGGAGGGATGCTGCAGGAGCCTGTCATCACTGTAACACGGAGCCCCAACTGTGGGGTCTGTGAAGAGACGGTGCAGCGGTCCGATCACATCAACTACAACCCAGAATCCCCAACTGAGGGGTCTGGTGAGCAGTAACACAATAGAATAAAATAACAAACTAACAAAACAAACAGTGTCTTGCCTCCTAAGACACTAAGCAAAAAACGGGCTAGACTGTGGCAGTGAGGGGGTTATATACTGCTGGGAGGAGCCACTGTGCTTCTTCTTTAATTGCTTATTGTCGCCTCCTAGTGGCAGAATAGCATAACCCATCGTCCTGTGTCCCCCAATGAGGCGAAGGAGACAAATATTTGACAAAATAAGTTAGCAACCCCAAACAAATGAAAAGTATATGAAAGGAAAGCTGACAAGTCTATGGGTATAAAATGCTTACAGGCATGAAGAATGAACGTTATAAATGACTAAATGGTGGCCCGATTCTAATGCATCGGGTATCCTAGAATATATATGCAGTTTATTCATGAAGATTTTAAAATAATGCAATGAATACACAGGATTTTCCCCAATCAGCGACGCGGCTTCGTTCAATATATCTGCACATGTGACACCCTACCAGTGATCAGTAAGGTACCGGCACACTTGGCGACACTACAGCGATCCCGACAAACGATGCAACCTGGTAGGGATCTCTGGAGCGTCAGTACGTGGACGCTGGTGAGATTGTCACACTGAGCGAGATCAATAGCGCCAGTCGGGGTACTTCTGCTGCGAGCAGCCGGTCACCTCCTGGCTGCGTCACCGCTAACGGGGTAGCGTGCGTGGTTCAAATCCTGCGACAATTCGCGGCCACACTGTGCCTGTCGCTGACTGCTCGCAGCCGGTCGGGCGCGGCCAATCAGTAACCCAGGATGTCCGTTACAGAGAGACAGACAGAATTAGAGGATTATATAGTAGATGATATGAACCACCACGTGTCTATGTATATGTGTATAACGTGACTCGCCACATGTGTGTATATATGTATTTATTTGTGTATGTACATGTGTATATGTGTTTGACGTGACATTGCAGATCACGTAATAGACATACACGTATACACACATGTATAAAAACATGTATACAGACACAGACATGTACAGACACACACGTATACAGACACACACAAACACATGTATACAGACACACGTACACAGACATGTATACAGACACACATGTACGGACACACACGTATACAGATACACACAGGTACACACATATGTACACAGGGACACACACAGGTATACGCACAAATGTATACAGACACACATATATACACACATACACAGATGCAGATATACACACGCAAACAGACACACACATATATACAGACACATATGTACACACTCATACACACACATGTACACACATATACAGACACACATCTACACACATATACAGACACACATGTACACACGCACGTATACAAACACACACATTACACAGACACACATGTACACACAGGTATATGCACACTATGTAGACACACACACACATGTATACAAACACACACAAATGTGTACACACACAGACACACATGTATACACACATGTAAACACACACACATGTATACAGCCACACACATGTATACACACACACACTCACAAACGTATACACACGTCAATCCCCCCTCCTTGCCGTCTGTTCTCACTCACTCCTGATGTTCCCATTGCCGGTGAATAGCTGGAGGAAGAGAATCAGCGGGTCTGTCACATGACCCGCTGATTTTCTTCCTCCAGCTATTCACCGACAATGGGAACACTGGGAGTGGGTGAGAACAGAGCGTCAGAGAGGGGAAATGGAGTGGAGAGGAGGGAGGGGGGGGTGGGAAGAACAGAGAGGCAGGGAGTACAGAGTGGCAGGGAGGACAGAGCGGCGAGGGGTGTGTGCACAGCGGCACCGCTAACAGCCCCCATCTACTATCTAATCCTGAAATCCCGCTTCGCTGATTGGTCGTGGGCGGCCAGGCGCTACCAATCAGCGACGCGGGATTTTCGTCACAGAGAGACAGATAGACACAATAAGACGAATATATTACAGGATGAATTCATGACACTTACATTTTCATCTTCAGCTTCTATATTAAAATTAATCTCTGTGATTCGATCAAAAGGAGCACTAAAAAAAAAAAAAAAAAAACAGAAAAAGGGAGTTTCAACTTTTAGCCTCATCAAATGTATTTTTAAAAAACGAAAATAAAAGGACACAGTTTCTAATATCATTTAAATACAATGGTATATTCCCACTGTAAGGATTAGCAAGAGGCAAATCCTCTTTGGATTTTTAGGATAATCTGTGGCAGATTATATTATATACTGTAGATTCTACGCGCTGCTATCCAATAAAGACATATACTTTGTGTGCCTTTCTTTTCCTAACATGATCCATAAGACTGCTTTGTTGACTGATGTTTGGAACCTGTAAGATGGCTTCTGAGTAATGTACTGTATACACTGGGGGATATTTCCTGTGCACATGTCAAGCAGGGTCATTAATGTGACATGAAAAGGACCTTAACTCTTTAGAAAGAGATGACATAAAGCAGTTCAAAATGGAATAAGCACATTATTTCTCATAGTATATGAATGTAGTATATGAATGGGGGAAAGATTATCCTTTCACATATATATAACTGTCAGATTTACCACAGGTTCTGTCCAGATTTCTGAACACAATCAGTACCTTAAACCAGTCAGAATCCACAATGTGTAAACACAGCCTAAGGCTGGAAACACACTGTCCGTGTGATATACAAGTGACGAGTCACTCGACAAGTGTCAGATCATTAACTCTGAACGACCTCTCCCTGTCAGCAACTCCACACTCCTATCTTGACAGGGAGAGGTCGTTCAGGGTAAATGATTCGACACTCTTCCGAGTGACTCGTATATCACACGGACAGTGTGTTTCCAGCCTAACAGTTATGACAGCCTAACAGTTATGATGAATGAACATTCCTAGGAACGATAATCTTGCAGTCTAAACAGGCTGATGATCACCCGGTGGTTAAGAAAAATACTCATTTATTGGATGAAATTATTTTATATGCTTCAGCCTATGTGATCTATTACTGATCAGCGCACATCTGAAGAGCGGTCTGCCTGTATAAAAAAGTAGCTTATTAGTGGTTATTTAGCGCCACATGTTGGTCTGTGTAACGGGACCTTAAAGGGAATCTGTCAGCAGGTTTTGTAACACAAACTAAATATCATCTGTTAATAACGAAAGTGCAGCTCTTGATTCGTCTCTAGGGCATTACTATAAATGCATCTCCCCAAGAGTGAGGGCACTTACGAGAAATCTTGGGCGGGGGAGCAGGTTACTGAGCAAAGAGTAACCTGTTAGTCACTGACAGGAGGTCATCGATAGACAGAGGAAAGAGGTTAGGGAGTTCTAAGTGCAGAGCCGAAACCCCTGCACTTCAGACTCATTAGCATAAAAATTGGACAAGGCATTTCTCTGAAACAGAAATACGGAATACTAAAACAAGGTTTTGGATTTCTTAACATTAGGCATATTAGTTTGGGGTACAAATACAAGCTGACAGGTGTGGCTTAAATGAGAAGATAACAAGACTAAAATTCAGACTGGGATACAGTATCAGTGACAGTAAACAACAGCATGTATAGCAAACCCTCCATGTAAACGATAAAGGTAACTTCAGAAACATGCTACTTTATTATGGTAATTAGTTACGGTCCCAGAAGGCATTCTGCTCTGATGAAATAACAGCTTAGCATGGGTGATTACACTAAAATTCTTGGAAAGCCTATGAAAAAGTGGTTAAATCTACTGTTGTTTGGTCCATCTGTTCCCACATCAATGGAGGGTATCACACAAATTTGGACAAACTTATATTTAGCATGTTCTAGTCACCTTAAATTCTTCAGATGTTTTCTGTAGAAAATAGACTAGACATGATGATTCCCTGCTTGTCAAGGAGGGACATGTCCTCGTTCTGACAAAAAATGGCTATAATATGTTGACTATTTTTTAAGATCACTGATCGTTCATCTGGTTTGAGAACTTGTAAAGCAGAATCGGTCCTGAGAGTTTTCTTTTACACTATTTGAAAAAACTGTGAAAACATTTTTTTTCATGTTTTTTACCGTTAAATCCTAAGTATCACTGAAAAGTGTGGGGAACATTGTGAAACCCAGTTTTCGGCTGTCACACATAATTCAGAGCGACTATGTTCAATTTAACTGACATGAGGCTAAAGAAATGGCACAATATGAAGATAAGGAGGTGAATTACTTAATGTTGTCTTCCTGCTCTGCAAATTCTTCATCATTGAAACCAAACTGGTCAACAAAGTTAGAAGTCATCTGCTGAACTTGGTAGTCAGAAAAAGCCTGAAATCCAGAAATAAGAGTCATACTCATAAACATTCACAGAGGAACAATGTGAAATAAGTTACAAAAACTGATAATAAAAACATATAGCCATTTAAAAAGCAAATTTGAAAAATTGAGCTGGAGTATAAGTAAATGCAAAGTATAAACAGATGTTCACACTGGCTATTAAACAAGTAAAACCTATTATAAAACTAAAATGAGCAAATGCCCTGCTGTAAATAAATAAGTAATTAAAAAACAATAGTACATATAAATAAAAGGAGATTTTTGTGTACTCACCGTAAAATCCTTTTCTCTTAGCCTCTAATTGGGGGACACAGACCGTGGGTGTTATGCTGCTGTCCACTAGGAGGCGACACTAGGCAGAATCTGAAAAAGATTAACATTGGCTCCTCCTCTGCAGCATTACACCCCTGGAAGAGGAAATGCTTCTCCAGTTTTGTGCTAAAGCAGTAGGAGAGTTAACAGATAATAACAGGGACACAGGAAGTCTACGTAGGCAACCTGTGTAAACAAATATAGTTAACAAGGTAATAACAGTGTAACAAGGCCTGAATTCAAACAGGCACGTGTGTAAACAGTTAAGGGTTAGCAGAGTAACACTAGTACCACAAGGCCTGTAACTAAGCAGGTGCATGTGGAAAACAGTGAAGAGATAACGAAGTAATAATCGTATAACAAGGCCTGTAACTAAACAGACTCACAGAACTACAAGGTCTGGAACTAAACAGGCACAAGTTCAAACAGTTAACAGAGTGACAATAGGCAAACATGTGTAAACATGTTAACCATGTAACAGCTGAGAAGCTATGTGAGAACTGTAGAAAAAAAGGCCCACAAGGGCAATAGGGTGGGTGCTGTGTCCCCCAATTAGAGGCTAAGAGAAAAGGATTTTACGGTGAGTACACAAAAATCTCCTTTTCTCCTTCGCCTCATTGGGGGACACAGACCGTGGGACGTCCCAAAGCAGTCCCTGGGTGGGAAAAACGATGGAACTAGTAATGCCGAACCTGGTCAGCGAAAAACTATGTACCTACAGGAGGGCTGCTGCCTCCTGGAGGACACATCTACCTAGACCTGCGTCTGCCAAGGCCTGAGTGTGAGCACTGCAGTGACTTGTAGATGTGTGTAGGCTGAGCCACCTGGTTGCCTACGACACCAATGTGCTGACGCCTGGGGCCGGACGGCCTAGGAGGCCCCCACGGCCGTAGTAGAATGTGCCCCGACACCAGCAGGAAGGGGCGGCTTTTTGAAGGTATAAGCGTCCTGGATGGTTGGTGGAATCCATCTAGCTATAGTAGCCTTAGAGGCTGACGTGTCTTTATATCGGACCTCTGGAAGAAGGAAGAGAGAATCCAACTTCCTAAAAAAGGTGCTGTCCTGGATACATAGATGCGTAGGGCCCTGACGAGGTCCTACAATGTAAAGCCTTCACGACCCAATGGCCTGGAACCAGGCACAGAGCTGGCAGAGAGAGGTCTTCATTTAGTCGGAAGAAGTACCCCGCCAGTGGAAGAAAGGATGGGATCGGCGAAGGGCAACATTGTCTTGGTGGAAGACCAGACAAGGAGATTTACCTGAGAGTGCTGTAAGTTCCGATACTCTGCAGGAAAAAGTAATTGCCACCAAAAACCACCACTGTTAGTATGAGAATGCTCAGGGGAGTGACCCATAGAGGCTTAAGGGATGGTTCTTGTACAGCCGTGAGGAGAAGGTTTAGGTCCCACGGGTGTAGCGGCCTGTTGAATGGGGAAATTAAATGGCAAACCCCTCGAAGGACGGAGTTCCTTGAGGTCTGGGAGTAAAACGTTTGTGGAAGAAGGTGGAAGGGGCTGAAAACTGCCCCTTGAAAGAACCCAAGGACAGGCCTGAATCCAGGCCCGAATTGAGAAAACTGAGAATTCTTGGCAGGGATAGGGCCAAAGTGAATGGCTTCTAGAGGTGCACCAAGCAACCAAAAACAAATGTTCATGTGCGACGGTAAATGTTTGAGGAGGCTGGTTTCCTCGCTCTCATAATGTTCGCCACAATATCCTAAGAAAACCCAGCTTGTTTAAGACCCAGGTCTCAACAGACATGCCGTCAATACAGAGTTGAGGAATTCTGACGGTATAACCTGTCTTGAGAGATTGAGTCTGGACTGTCTGGTTGGACAGTCCGGCAAGCGCCATGGTACGGCTGCTATGAGCGAGAGACGGAAACGGATCCATTCCTGGACTGGTGTGTGTGGTCCCAATGACTGTGGGTCATAAGACCTGGTCCTGAAGGCTGAAATCACGAGTACCTCATCCGGGGTTTCCTAGCATCGGTAGATTCATGGGACAACGTGAGAGTGTGGGAAACACTCCCTTGAGGTAGTCCCCTTGCGGGCGAAGAAAAACCACTTCCCGGTCATCTACAGCCAGCGTGTGACCGGCTTATAGTGCCGAGTTTGTGGATTCCGCCCAGTGAAGTACATGATGAACTTCATCCGTTGCCTGGAGACTTCTGGGTTCCGCCCTAGTGACTGACATATGTCACAGCCGTGGCATTGGCTAAAGGACTTCAGTGTTAGGACTATTTCCGGAATCTTCCGTATATTCATGGGCATTTTTGACTCCGGGCGGGATCACTCGCCTTGTGTACTGTGATGGGGGACGCTACACCCCATCGCGTCAGGCTCGTGATAGTGGTTAAACTGTTCAGCGTGGTGGAACGAAAAACCTTCCCCGTATGATAGAAAGAGTGGTCAGAGCCACCGGGGGGGGGTAGGGGGGAGACCGCCTACTTTCAGAGGACAGGTGAAAAACTCCTGTCGAGTGATTGAGGTTCTTGTTCCTTGAATTGAGAATGGAGAGTGTGAAGGCGGTCTGAGATGCAGCTGTGAAATATTAAACTGTTGGAACCGGAGTATAATTGTGAAGGTTGTTATAGTGTCTACAGTGCTGAGACACTATGTTCGCAGTCCACGAGGATCAGAGTTTTGGATAGGCAGAACGTCCAAGTACGGAAGGATGATGACACCCCTGGAGTGAGGGGTAGTCATGACGTCTGCCCTGACCTTTGTGAGCACTGAAGGAGCTGTAGTTGAATCGAAACGGGGGAGCCACTAATTAAGTGTTCCTGTTTGAATGCAAATCTGATGAAACTTTCGGTCAGTAGCTGCATAAGAATATACGGGTAGGCGTCCTGTATATCTATGGGCGGAAGGAATATTAATCGTTCTTTGGAAGCAACTTAGAGTGGCGATACCATGTGGGATAAGTTATCCGGACATGTTAGTTTAGTTGTTTCAGGTCCAGTACGGATCGTAATGTATCTTCCTGATTGGACCACAGATAGGTTGGAAAACGCTCTTTGCGTGATACGGTTACAGCGACTCCTGAAATGAGGAGAGGCTTTACAGGGTGGAAAAAGTACTTGAGCCTTTAGGCAGTGGAGACGATTTGGTCTCGGATTGATGAGACTGACTCTGTCAGGATGAGCTACCCTTCTGGGTATCCTGGGACAGGTACCTGCGTGGCGACCGAGTACTCGTCAGTGTCGGTCTAAGTCTTGACCGACCTTAACAAATACTGAAAGGAGCGGTCGTCCAGGTTTGCACTGAGGGAGGGAAGTGCCCTTGCGTCTCTTAGCATCTGAAGTTATCTTGTCCAGCTGTCCTTCGAACAGGTGTCCTCTGAAGGATGGAAGAAACTGTGAGGGGCTTCTTAGAGACCACGTCCATTCTTCCCTTCCCGTACCCAGAGGGCACATCTAAGGGAATGGCATTGTGAGCTGCTATTGCTGAGCAATTGGCAACGTGCAGGGCTGCGCGCATTAGGTAGTCAGCTGAGGTGGCGACTCGAGTTGTTTGGGTCGTCAGAGTAGGGCGGCGGACGAGGCATTCAATATTGGTTGACCTGCTAATGCTGTGATGGCCATCTCTGCCCCGACTGAAGCGAATCTTGTCCGTGTCAGTCTAGATGTGAACTAGCCGAATGAATTCCGGTTGGAATGCAGTTTGCCGACGGCGCTTGAAGGACCGCCTGGCTGTGCGCTGAGGGAGGGAAATGCTTTGGTCTCCCATGGCATCTGAATGCAATGTGACCAGTTGTCTTCTGGACAGACGTCCCTGGATATGGGAGGCCTGTGAGGGACTGAGGCTACAGTATATCTTAGAACTTCCAATAGAGCGACAGTCTGGCGGCTCTAGGACTAAGGACGTATTGAGATCTGAGTCGTGTTAAATTGGCCTTCTGAGGGCAGGACTGGTCTGCTGCCTGTAGCGCCTTTACTGTGGCATTATCATCCACATTATGTCCAGTATGGAGCCACAGTCGGGAGGAAGTATGCCGAGCCTCTGATAATTATAATAATATTTATCCATTTATATAGCGCTATTAATTCCATAGCACTTTACATACATCCAGAAATACATATATATGTATCTATATATATATATAATATATACACACACAGGTGTAGAGGATTTGAACTTGGAAACCCGCAGGTGCAAGGTCCGTATCACTATCCTCCAGGCTACAATGCTTTGTGCTGCAGGGGAAAAAACATGCAGAGCCGCAGCAGGGAGGGAGCCCTGCTTGGCTTCGTTGCAGAGAGTGTGCAGCGTGAGATCCAGCGCCGCCAGCACTGCTGAACAACATGGCTGGAGGATTCGGGGAGGACTCCTCAACCTAGTATTCCCAGGGAATTCTGGGGAAGGGGGGCGGCATATGACATGGAGTCTCGACCGCAACCGTGCCACCCCACAGTGGGAGTCGGGGATGAAGCATGTCAGATCCCATGACATTGATGAGGGCACTGCGGACACCGCAGACTGGTACCCCCGGGCAGGCTACTGTACAGCCCCTTTCCCCTGTGTGCCTGCATGTTGCGGCAGGGAAGAGGTCCTGTGATGCTCCCAGTGCTTACGGGCCCCAGTATAGTGGGGCTGCAAGCATCATGAGCGGCTGTACAGAGTACCCTGCACTTATATCTGAAGTGCAGGGATCTGTGTATTCAATACTAGATGCGGGGAAGATGCCTTAGTATCTTTTATTATATGGCTGTCATTATACATCAGATGCCCCCATCATGGCCGCAGTAGAGGGCTGCAGAGAAACCAGGAGGGGGGCGGAGCGTGCAGGGAAAAGAAACTCTGCTCCACAGTGGCCTGCACGCTCCGTTCCGCCCCCTCCATGATGCTGTTCGCGTCATCCGGGGGCGGGCCGGGGGCGGGGAAAGAGGCGGCGGCTTCGTTCTAGGCCGAAGCCGCGGCCTCTAGTAATGTACCCAGGCCGCAGATGATGCGCGGCCGGCGCGGAGACCCGCGGAGGGACCGGAACTGACCCGGATCCCCGCGGTCCCCAGGTATAGTGCGGCGCTGTCCCTCACAGGAGAACCCAGGTACTGGGTCTCCTGGAGCTCGGCCTTACATACAGCTGCCGGCAGAGGCAGCTGCTGGACCCCCGGCCATTATGGCGCCAATGTGGTGGCGGCTCCCGCCGGAGGACCCTAGGTCAGGGTCTCCTGGGACATGGCCATATATGCAGGTGCCGGCTTCCAGGGGCATGGTGCTGGCCTGCAGGGACATAGGGAGTCCGTGCTCCGTGTAATAGGTGCCTGTACTGCCGGACATGATGTCCTCCGGCCCCACCAGGAGCACACAGCAGGGCTGGGGCTCCTGGGATATGCAGCCATGGGATGTGCAGCCCATCAGAAGCACTCAGCGTGGCTGAGGCTTCTGGATTACTCTGCAGCTGGCCTGTGACCTGTGGTGCCTCAACCTAATAGTCCCACAGGGGTGATTAGGGAGGGATGCTGGCTGCCCCGCTGCTGGTCCCTTGGCACCCTCAGGAGTACACAGCGAGGCTGTGAGTCCTGGGTGTACTGCAGCGAACACGCTGCCGCTGAAGTCCATGGAGTGGCTCAGCAGGGCTGAGGACTCCTGGGGAGCTCCAAGTGCTGCACCTGCTGGCTCTACCTGTGGTGTCTCAACCTAAATGAACCCCAAAGGGGAATTTAGGGAGGGATGCTGCTCCACCATCAGAGGCCTCGTCCGTCACCTCGACCTCAACCCAATGACCCCAACAGTGGTGAAATGGGGAGGGAGGACCGTTGTCTCAACTTCAACCCAGCGCCCCCAACATTGGGGGGCCGAGGAAGGAGCGGCATGTTAGGGGAAAAAGTCTACCTCAACCAGGCGCCCCAACAGTGGGTGGCCGAGGAGGGACCATGCCGGGAGTCTCGTTAGAGACCCACTTTTCTTCTTCTTGAAGTAAAACATCAAAAAGTGAAAAATTTTAGGAGCAATAAAATTTGTGTGTGCCTCCTACAAGACACTAAGCAAAAACTGGAGAAGCATTTCCTCTTCCAGGGGTGTAATGCTGCAGAGGAGGAGCCAATGTTAATCTTTTTCAGATTCTGCCTAGTGTCGCCTCCTAGTGGACAGCAGCATAACACCCACGGTCTGTGTCCCCCAATGAGGCGAAGGAGAAATATACATAGGGTAAACACTGTTATTGATCAAAAAAGCAGAAGCCATCCCAACTTAGGGTGCCTTCACATTTGCGTATGTGAACGCAGCGTATGCTGCGTTCCCATACGCAGTCAAACGCATGCGCACTGTGTTCCTATGTTTAACATAGGAACGCATAGTGCCTGCGTTTGCTGCGTTCGGGTGCGGATGCGGGAAGATATCTGCCCCCTCCAGGGTCTCCCGTCCGCACCCGGGACGCAGCATGTTGCATTTTTTGTGCGCTCGGGGACCTTGGAACATCAGCAAGCTTCCCCAAGCGCACAAAAAAAGCATTGGCGTCTATGAGTCCGCAGTGTTCTGCGCTTGTCAGCGCAGGAGAACGCTGCGGACCCATTGAAATCTCTCCCGGTGGCTGCCGGTGATGTCACAGGAGATCACCGACGGCCACCGGGAGATCAGCTCAGCCTCTCATGATTTCCTCTTCCCTGCCGCCCGTAAGCTCCTAGCGGTGTCGGTGGGGAGAAACAGATGATGTGACAGCTGTTTGAATCTTCCCGCGCCAACATCTCCTCTCGGTGTCGGCGTGGGAGATTCAAACAGCTGTCACATCAGCTGTTTCTCCCCGCCGACACGTCCCGGGGCTTTCTGGCGGCGAGGAGGAGATCTCCGCTGCTGATCTCCGCCTCTGGCCCGCCCCCGGACAATGCCGATTGGCTGCCTGGGCTCCACAGTGATGTGTCCGCAGGCAGACATTCTCCCCTGCGGACACATCATTAGACACTGCGTTTGTGGCTGCATGCCATCAGCATGCAGACACAAACGCAAATGTGAAGGTAGCCTTAGGCTACGTTCACAAATAGGTTTTTTTTGCACTATTTGCAGCGTTTTGCTCCTGCGCAAAAAAGCCCCGTAAAAAATGCGGCACATTCACACACCGCGTTTTTTTATGGGGCTACTTCTCCAGTGATGTCACAGAGGGGAGGGAGAATCCTGGTTCCTCCTCCCCTGTGTGACATGTCTACCAGTCCCCATTTGATCTCGCATATATTAATATACACTGCGAAATCTAAATAAAAGAAAGCCAAATGTATTAAAAATAATAAGGAATGAATACTTACCCTCCGCCGTGTGTTCGGGGATCCGGGAACAGCCGCAGGTATCGACCTGCCAGGACCTGCCAAGATTGCTGATTGGCCGCTCGCGGTCATGTGATGTGTACATCATAGCACGTCACATATCACATGATCGAGAGCGGCCAATCAGCGTTCACAGGCCCTGGAAGGTCGATACCTGCGGAGGATTTCTCGGCTCCCGAACACCCGGTGGAGAGGTAAGTATTCATTCTTTATTATTTTTCACACATTTGGATTAGTTTCATTTGGGTTTCGCAGTGTATATTAATATGTGTGACATCAGCGCCGGCGTATTCCCGCTGGAATTGCGCATCGTCTGAACGGCGATTCGTCATCCCAGCGGGAATAATGGGCTCCTATATGAGAAAGCGCTTTCTCCCATAAAAGTGCTGCGTATATTTACGCGTTGTCTGAATGTCAAAGTGAATTCCACCGACAGACGCACATGCACACGCAAAAAAGTGCTCAAAAATGTGCAAAGTGTGAACATAGGCTTATGCTCATTTTTCGGATTTGCTTTAGTCACTTATATTCAGTTTCAGCACAAACAGGGCACGGCCCACTTCTCTGAGCTGGGCAGTATATTTATATAGCTCCCCATGGCTGAGTGTCCACAGTTGTGACCTGATCACTCTGCCCTTAGTCACATTGAGATGTGTTCTGACATATAGTAAGGTTTTACAATTAATGTGTGTAGGGCCATCCCGATTGAGGTACACATTGTCGCAGTGGGTTGGCTTTATGCTTTTTTGATCAAAAACAGTGTTTACTAAGTACCCTATATTTAATTATATGCACTATTACTTTCTACTTATTTATTTACAGCAGGGTATATGTCCATTTTATTTTTATCTTAGGTTTTGATTGCTTCCAAAAACTAGAAAATCATATTAAAAATATTATATATCTATCTATACCCTAAGGGAAGTGCAAATAAAATTTCCACGTTAGACCCAATGATAGCAACAAAATTAACTACTGACCTGCTGAACAGACAATTCATTAGGAAAAGCACCATCAATATCTTCGTCTTCACTGGATGAGCGTAGATGATGCGTGTTTACCTGAAAATGGTATTCAGATATACCAAGTCATATTATATGTGACTGAAATAGCATGCAAATAGCACATTCAGACCCTTTTTCCATATATGAAACATATATTATGATGATCTAAACATAGGACACAATCAGTATACTACGCAGACAAAAAAATATGTTACAAGTAATGGTATGATAACTGTACCAAGTCCACAGTGTTCTTTTTGTTTGTTTCAGTCAATGTCTCCTCAACAAAGGTTTCCCACCTCCCCCTGCAGTCCTCTGGGAGTTCTGAGGGATACATAAGGACATGAGATACATAAATTTCAATGTTAGAGTATTTGTATATTATTCCATATAAAAAATTATTTTCACTCAAGTCAAATGAAACGCTATGGTCAAAGGGAATCTGCCAAATTGAACATGGTTTAATCTGCCAGCAGCATTTTACAGCACCCGTACCAATCAGCTGTTCCCACAGCTGGCAGCTGCAGAAAATGCTCCTTTGCAGAGCTACACCGCACAGTTTTGTCTATTCTATGCTGGTCGTGGCCGGGTACTGCATACCTACCCGTAACCAAATCAATAGGGGGCAAGTGTGCAGCAGTTAGCCTCAGTCTCTTCTCAATTTATCATATCCGGATGCTAACGGCACTTAAACCGCTGACTGGCTGTCACAACCCCACCGATCAGAGATATTGATGACGTATCCTAAATATTTTCAGACAAACATTTTAAAGGGAATCTGTCAGGTGATTTTCTAGTATAATACTAATGGTATCCTGGAATAGGGCTTGGGCAGCCCTTTCAGGATCAGTAACTTTTATTATTCTAACTTCTCCAGTTATTTTGATGTAAGCTTGGAGAATTCAGTGTTTTGCACCAGCTAGTCAATCATATGTAAATCCAAACTGATTATGTACTGCTCCCCACACCCACTCCTCCCATTCTGGCATCAGTGATAGAAAAAGTTTTGTGTACTCACTGTAAAATCTTTTTCTCTGAGTCTTCATTGGGGACACAGGACCATGCGTGTATGCTGCTGTCGCTAGGAGGCTGACACTAGGTAAAACAAAAAAGTTAGCTCCTCTCCAGCAGTGTACTCCCCCAGACTGACCACTGACTTAGCCAGTTTAGTATACAAGCAGTAGGAGAAGTAAATCTGTAACACACAAAAAAACCAAAACTTCAGTAATCCGAAGGCCCAACAAGGCCCAAATAACGAAGGGTGCTGGCTCCACAATGAAGACTCAGAGAAAAAGATTTTATGGTGAGTACACAGAAATCCTTCTTTCTCTCTCGCTTCATTGGAGTATATAGGACCTTGGGATGTCCCAAAATAGTCCCTGGTGGGAAATCAACTGTAACCATGAACCAGGAAAATGGTAGAACACAACGGAAACTGCATGTGCACCACTGGGGCCTGGAAAATCTTTCTTCCAAACCTTGTGTCAGCTGAATAATGGGCATGAACCCTATAGAATCTGGAGAAACTGTGCAGGCTGGACCACGCAGCCACCTTGCAGACTCGGGAAGAAGAAGCCTGATGCTGAACCACCAGGGGTCTCCCACCGCAAGTGTGAAATGAGTCTTGACTCCACTCGGAGGGGATCTGTTCCTGACCTTTTACGACTCCAGAATGGCGAATGTAATCCACTCGGCGATATTGAAGTTGGAGGCCACCAAGCCCTTTGTGTGGCCCTCAGAAAGAAAAAACAGCATATCCAACTAGCAGAAGGGTGTCATGTGAAAAAACATACAGACGCAAGGCTCTGACCAAATCCAATTTATGCCGGGACGTTTCCAGAGTGTGGGATGGTGCTGGACAGAAAGAAGGGTACTATCGCCTCATTGATATGGAAAGGATCACCTTCGGTATAAAAAAAGGACACAAGCGAAGCACGATCTTATCCTGGTGGAACACCAGGATGGGGAAATGGCAAGAAAGTGCAGCCAATTCGGAAATCCACCGAATTGACGTAATGGCCACCAAAAAAATCGACCTTCCAGGAGAGCTGGGAATGCGTCACCTCCCTCATTGGCTCGAAGGGAAAATCTTAAAGGGCTCCCAGGACCAGGCTGAGATCCCATGCCTTCAAGGGTGAGCGGTAAGGAGGGGCTATGTGGGAAACCCTGTGCAAAAACATTTTTATCTGTGGATTGGAGGCAAGCCGTTACTGGTATGGTACGACAGTGCAGACACTTGTCCTTTAAGAGTATTTAGTGACAGGCCTGAATGCAGTCTGCACTGAAGAAAGGAGAGAATGGCAGGAATGGAAAGGACCAGAGGAGGAACTAGGAACTTTCAAACAAGAGAAAAAAGGTTTTCCACGTACAGTAGTAGATAAGGGAAGAGGAAAGCTTCCATGCTCTGACCATAGTATTAATCACCTTGGAAGAAAACCCAGTCCACTCTAGTATCCAGGACTCAATAACCAAGCCAAGCCAAGAGCCAAGCCATTCTGTTTCAGGGCCCCACAGTTCTGGTGGAAGAATGGGTCCTGAAACAGAAAGTCTGGACGAACTGGCAATCACCAGGGAATGTCGTCAAGAAGTGGCACGAGGTCAGGGTACTAGGCCCGCCTGGACCAATCTGTAGCCGCCATAAGTATTGGGATACACTCTGTCTTGATGTCCCTTGGGATCAGGGGTAACAGAGAGACAAAGTAAGGAAATCTGATCTGAACCCAAGAGAGAGCTAGAGTATCTACTCCTATTGTGCAGGGATCGCGTGACCTGGAGACAACAATGGCACCTTGTGGTTGAGTCAGGACACCTGGAGATCCATGTCTGGATCTCTCCACCTCTGGCATATTTGATTAATAACCTCCTTAATGAGGGACCACTCCCTTGATGCGAGACCCTGCCGGCTGAGAAAATCCGCTGCCCAGTTTTTGATGTCGGGAATGTGTACTGCTGAAATCACGAATCTGTGGGTCTCGGCTCTGTGGAGAATTAAAGCGACCTCCTTCATTGTGGCCTTGCTGCGGGTATTTCCCTGGTGGTCAATATAGGCCATGGCTGTGGCATAGCCCAATGGTATCCGGATGGGGTGACCCACCAGAAGATGTTGAAACTGGTGCAATGCGAGGACTATGACTCTGATCTCCAGGACGTTGATGGGCAGGGAACTCTACTGCCTCAACACCCCAGCCAAGGAGGCTGGCGTCGGTGGTGAAGACTAATCAGTAAAGGGGAAGAACGACCTGCTAGAGAGAGGGATAACGACACCACTACAAAATTGACTATCTGAGCCTCTAGGAGAGGAGAAACCGATGGTCCAGAGAAAGGGGGTTTTTGTCCCAAGCCGCTAGTATTGCCACTTAGAGGGGGCATAGATGAAATTGGGCAAAAGGGACAGCCTCCATTGCCGCCACCATCCTGGCAGATGATGGGGCTTTTATCAAAAGGTCATTCAAATAAGGGATAACGATGATCTCACTTGATTGGAGAATGGTCGTGGCAGCTGCCATGACCTTCGTAAAGACTTTGGGGTCTGTGGCGAGTCCGCATGGGAGAGCTGTAAACTGATAATGCTTGTCCAGAATCACGAAACCAAGAAATTTTTGGTGAGCCTCACAGATTGGTATGTGAAGCTAGGCATCCTGAATTCAGGGCAGGAATTCACCTTGCGCCATAGGGAAAATCACTGACCAAAGGGATTCCATGCAAAATTGACGTACATGGATGGATCTGTTTAGGTCCCATTTAGGTCCAGAATGGGATGGACCGAGACGTCTTTTTTGAAGACAATTAAAAGATTTGAGCAAAAACCCTTAAAGTGGTGTTGTACGAGAATAGGGATAATGACTCCAGACGGCAGGAGAAAGCCTTAAAGAAGGAATGAGCGAGAGCTCGGGTTTTGGGAGGTTGGGACCTCCCAAAAGAAACATCTTGGAGGGGGGAGGAAAATGTATTTTGTACCCCGAAGAGACAACTTACCTGACCGAAGCATCTTCGACAACAAGGAGCCCTGTATCTCAAATGTGATAACGGTGGTGCCCTACCCTGACACATGAAGGACAGGAAGTCATGCAGCTGAAAAACAGTGGGACCTGGAGCCAGAATTTCTGGGCTGTCTTAGACAGGAATGCCATAAAGGATTAATCATATATCAGGGAGCTATTCTGTCCTTTGGGGGAGAAGTGCGTTATCATTTAGGGGAGCCTGTGAATTAAAGTTGCGAAAGCGACGAAAATGGAACAACAGACGTCTGATGGGAGGATGTCTGGGTCTCCGCTTAGGCAGGGACGTACTCTTGCCTCCTGTAGTATTTGTCAATTCTTCTAGCGGTTTGCCGATAAGGCGGCCGCCCAGTAATGGAAATTTGGTGAGGAACTTGGACGCAGTATCAGCATTCCACACCCTAATTCAAGGGGGTGGGGGGGAACACAAAATAGCCATTGTGCTCCTGGTCACCACAGCGATGCAAGTGGTGGAGTTCAGCGAGGTATTGAGCAAATATCATAAAATAAAAGGAGACACAAGAGGCACAGATGGTGCATTATCACAAAGAACACGTAGTTTGTAATAGGTCACAATAAAGGTGCACTCACCTTTTCAGGTTGTGTAACCCACAACCAGTTTAAGCACTTTAGCAGCTGCTGCAGAACCTCCACCGTCTCGCCAAAACCGCGGGAAAAATTGAAGTTCAAACAGGAATGGTTTCAACATTGCTGTACCCTGAGGAAGGTGCGAGGGTTGCACCGAAACGCGTTGGTTTATGTGATGGAATAAAGAAGGAGATGGAGGAAACAATGCTTTTGGAGTACATTTATTGAAGCAGCAGCGCGGACCGTTGAAACCATTCCTGTTTGAACTTCATTGAGCAAATATTAGCCTGCAATAGAAATCTGTGCGGCCAAGTCCATGAATTCAGGTGGAAGAGAACTATCACAAATAACTTTGAAAAGAGAACACTCCCAGGCGGCATGGCCCTTAGCCACCCACACAGGTAAAAACTGCACAAAGCACGGAACCAGTTGCCACAAACTATGGGTGGTTGGAGAAACACTTTGGGGGCCGCTTAACTCGTTTGAAAGAAATTGGAAGGTCTGAAGTGGAGGCAGAATACTCTACTCTGATGGCCTGATTTACCTCAGAAATGAGGCGGTCTACCATTACTTGTAGGCTAGGTCCCTGGTCTGGGTTAAAGACTGGACCTGAGTCGGAATCTGAATCCAGGACGCTATGGGAGTCGGCTGAGGAGGAACATGACGCCAATCCTGGTCGGGAGAAGCGAGAAGAGCTAGATGACGAGTTGAGGTGAACCCGTTTCTGCATCTTCTTGAGTCTTTTTGTGGCGGTATGGACCCGGGTATTAGGGGAGGCCTGTGTGGCTGATTCCCCAGCAGTAGGTGGATTATCTTTCCAGATGAAGCATCTGCAAACATGCAGCAAGGCCTGAACCAGGGACTGAGATACCTTGACTCCACTGAGTGAGAGAGCGACTAAAACCACTCCGGAGGAGAGATGGCACTAGCTATGACAGCAAGTTTGGAAGTTTGGAAGTTTGGGTCACAATCCTGGAAGAAAGTCAAGATTAGCCATGGAGAAAGTTGGATTTGAAGACAGAGCAGGAAAAATGAATAAGAATTGAGGCTGGCTTTGCACGGACCCCTTTTGGCTTATGCATTTCACAGATAAAGGTGCGGAGGGTGCCCATACAGAGAAAGAAGTTCTGTGGGTCTGGTTATGGTTGGCACTGCTGGGGAGGGGGCTGTAGTGGGAAGACAGCGATAATCCAGGTCCGATGTCCTCCTGCTGCGGAATGTCTCTGGATCTGCGCGGATCGTGCTGAAGAGTGGTGTCCTTTGTAAAGCTGCAGAGCAGTGTTCTCCGGTGAGTTGCTGGCGCGACTTCAGCTGAAAAATGGCATGGATATAGGCCCAGAGGGAAGGACAAAGGCGGTCCAACCTGGAAAAAGCACTGGGGCAAGACTCAGGATGGATGACACACTGGACTTGTGAGGGGGGCGTGGCCTTGCCAACACAATGAGAAGGCCAAGACTAAACTTTCAAGAGCCTCCCACTGCCATTCAGACAAATGGGGGCCGTCACTTCTGGGACGGACCCTGCATGATTACCCCAGCTGTGGATACCAGGCAGCAAAGCGACCAGTCTGTCCCTTCTGGTAGGAGAGGCAGGGAAGCCTCTGCATCGCTCTTTGGCATTATCTGTGTCAGACATGATGAGGTGGGGATCTTTTCCGGCCATGATGCCCTGGGCACCCAGGGAATGACACAGGCTAAGGTCCAATGCAAACTATAAAAGAGGAGAGAAAGCAACCGGTCTAAAGGTATGGTATGGTTGCCGTAGGATCCACACTCCACTTGCAACAGTGGTGCCAAAGACGAACACAGGGAAAAGGACAGTGCTTCCTAGATCCGCACTGCACATGTGATGGAATAGAAATAGGTATCATGGTACTATGTTGGTTCCCTGAGGAAGGAACTGAGATTTAGCTCTGAAATGCATCAGAATTAAAAGCCATCATTGCCTGACAACTGTGGTCATTTCATCCTATTACTTTGTATGTGCAGCATGGATCTAGGAAGCACTGTCCTTTTCCCTGTGCTCACCACAGGCTAAGGTCCGGCCATCAGGATACAGAGGGGGTACTGGCGGGACAACACCCCAGTTCCCTTTTGCCATAAGACATGGGAGAGCACGGTGTTAAAACCCACTGTTGCCCTCTTTTGTTGTTAAGTATAAGTCCATCTAAAAAGTAAAAAGTAAAAATTAGAGAAAAAAACGGCACAGCTAATCTATTGGAGAACAGGGAATGTCCCAGGTCTGCCACTTGCTGAAAAGTCAGTGGTCAGTCTGCGGGTGTACACTGCTGAGGAGGGGCTAACTTTGACAGCAGTATACACCCATCGACCTGTGTCCCGACTGAAGTGACAGAATAGAACAGATTTTTGTGTACTCACCCTAAAATCGTTTTCTCTTAGCCATCATTGGGGGACACAGGACCATGGGTGTTATGCTGCTTATCTCTAGGAGGCGACACTAAGTAAATGTAAAAACAATAAACTCCTCCTGCAGTATACACCCCCTGGCTTGGCCAGGCCACGCCATTTTTAGTGAACAAGCAGTAGGAGATAAACAAGTGCAACAAGTAAACAGCCACAGTAATAACAATGACAACAAAAGGTACCAAGAAAACAGACCCTACAGGTCAACAGGCTGGGTGCTGTGTCCCCCAATGATGACTATGAGAAAACGATTTTATTGTGAGTACACAAAAATCTATTTTTCTCTAGTGCCTCATTGGGGGACATAGGACCATGGGACGTCCTAAAACCTTCCCTGGGTGGGAAAATGACACAACCCAAGAAACAAGGGACTAGTCCCAGACTTCCTGGAGCGCCTACTAAGATAGGTGCTCCACTGCTGTCTGAAGGATCTTCCCACCCAGGGCAGTGTTCGCTGAAGCCTGGGTATGGACCCTGTAATGCTTTGAAAACGTGTGCAAGCTAGACCAAGTAGCGGCCTTGCACACCTGTTCAACTGAAGCCTTATGCCGAATGGCCACAGAAGCACCGACCGCACGCATTGAGTGAGCGCGCAGTCCACCAGGTATAGGAACCTGCCTTAGGCGGTAGATTTCCTGGATAGCGGACCAAATCCATCGTGCCAGGGTAGCCTTGGAGGCAGCCTGTCCTTTTCGTGGTCCTTCAGGAAGGACAAACAAGGCGTCCGTCTTCCTGAAGGAGGCCGTCCTGGAGATGTAATGTCTGAGGGCTCTCACGAGGTCGAGAGTATGCAGAGCTTCTTCCACCCGATGAACTGGAGCCGGACAGAAGGACGGCAGAATGATATCTTCGTTAAGATGAAAAGAACAAGTCACCTTAGGAAGAAATTCAGCAACTGGAAGTAGTACCACTTTGTCTTGTTGGAAAATCAGAAAAGGTTTGCGGCAGGAATGTGCTGCTAGTTCAGAAACCCCCCTCATGGACGTAATCGCAACCAGGAAGGTTACTATCCATGATAAAAGAGGATGAGCCGTCTCCCTTAGGGGCTCGAAAGTTTCTCTGAAGGCCATCCAAGACTAGATTAAGGTCCCAGGGCTCGAGCCGCCTCCTGTATGGAAGGACCAGGTGAGAAACACCTTGGAGGAAGGTTTTGACTTAGGCCTTAGAGGAAAGTCGGTGTTGGTAAAAAAAACGAAAGAGCAGAAATCTGCCCTTTTAGGGAGCTCAGAGCTAGACCCGATAGCAGTCCCAACTGGAGGAAGCTGAGAATCATGGGGATAGACAGTGGAAGAGGGGAGAAGCCTCGATCCCTACACTATGAGA
>JARQOC010000004.1:233772036-233792262 GCA_033576535.1 Allobates femoralis
ATGGTTGGGATCTGTGGTCTTCCTCTTCCTATGCTAAGCAACTGTGATATGAAGCTGTGGGCTCAGTTATTTTCAATATGATGTTATGCTGGAATCCTTACTCACTCATATGTATGTTTTTATATTTTCAATGGACTCCCCCCACCTTTCTCCCATCTGACCCCTTCTTTCCTGTCTTCTCTCCTTACCCCTAACCCCTCTTTGTTCTATGTTGCGAATTGTTGTGCTCATCTTGAATATCTATACTGCCTTTTTCCTGTATATCTATGTTAAAATCAATAAAAAATTATTGTTTAAAAAAAAAAGACAGGGGGGTAGGAGTGCACTGCTTATTATATGAAATAGAGGTGGGTGCTCACCGTACCAAGTGGAGCATATGGAAATGGGAACAAGAGAAGACAAGGTACAAAAAAACTGTGTGATATATACAAGAGTTTATTTATTATTAATGTGCAAAAAACCTTTTGGATAAAAACAATTAAAACTGTAAGGGCCCCCCTATGCCCTTGTAACAGAGATAAAAGTGACCATAAAATTGCAACAGTATACGGCACTGGATGATAAATATACAGTAGAAGGACCCCGTAGGATAGGAAAATTGATATGACTGTTACAATTTACAATGAAAAGTGCATATGTGCGTGTATAGGACCTCTAGCTAGCTTAAGGAGTATACGAGTACAATATTTGTTGGTCAGGTATAATAATGAATCACGTGGTTAGCGTGCAGATACCAAGCCCAATATAGGGGACTGAAGAAGCTGCACACAGGCAGCGATACACGTGGGGTCTGGGCGCCCCTGTTTTGATGACCAGCAACACCCAGCTCCTGCCTTAATTCCTCATGGTGACCCCCGGACTGGTTTGTTATTTTGACTACGTCAGCCTTTACTTATTTACTATCTGTGCACAGGTACTTTATTGATACTGGGCTACACTCACATTGAGGCTGCAGCAGCAGTTTGTAACTTATATGGATACATACTGCACGGGCTACAGAAATGCCAGCCTATAGGTGATTTCTACTTGATCATATACACCTGTGTCAGCACATTATTTCCTGACCATAAACAAAAATATTGTTTTTATAGAAACACAGGAGTCCAACCAACCTAACATCTAATAGGTTAACAGTGTAACTTGCCAGCCACCACCCAGTTCATTTTACTTTTCTGTGCATTACTGTGTACTGAGACCCAATATAGCATACTTTGGTTCACCATAATCCATGTGAGTTGATAGGATAAGGGTGAGTGTGTATCTATGATCAATTGTCTATGCTATTATGCGAGATAATATTTCGCTGACCCTGCCACACTACCATTTATTATATTGATTGTGTCTTTCCCCTATATTGTGCTTGGTATCTTCACGCTAACCACATGATTCATTATTATACCTGACCAACAAATATTGTATACTCCTTAAGCTAGAGGTCCTATACACGCACGTATGCACTTTTCATTGTAAATTGTAACAGTCATATCAATTTGCCTATCCTACGGGGTCCTTCTACTGTATATTTATCATCAAGTGCAATTTTATGGTCAATGTTATCTCTGTTACAAGGGCATAGGGGGGGCCCTTACAGTTTAATTGTTTTTATCCAAAAGGATTTTTGCACATTAATAATAAATAAACTCTTATATATATCACACAATTTTTTGTCTACTTGTCGATATTTTGAACTGGCGTTGCTCCCATACGTACCTTGTCTTCTCTTGTTCCCATTTCTAATCCACAAGAAATTGGTAACTTCCTAGAAAAAATCTCACTCCCCAAAGTATCAGCGGCTCAGCTATGTGATCTAAATACTCCCATATCGATAATTGAAATAGAACAAATAATCCGTTCTACTAAAAAGTCCTCTGCTCCGGGCCCAGACGTTTTTTCCAACACCTATTATCATTATTTTGTCAAAAAACTTTAGCTAAATATTCTCTAAAATCCTTGCAGCCAGGATAATGTCTGTCCTTGCCTCTCTCATACCGTGTTTCCCCGAAAGTAAGACACTGTCTTACATTTTTTTTACCCCAAAAAGTCCCACTATGTCTTACTTTCGGGGTATGTCTTATATTGGGAAAATAATTGTCGATTTTTGTTTTACCATAAAATACAGCCCCCAGCAGTGTTGTATACAGCAACCTCCCCAGTGGTATATACAGGCCCCAGCAGTGTTACAGCAGCAGCCCCAGTGGTGTATACAGCTGCATCGCCCAGTGATGTATACAGCTGCAGCGCCCAGTGGTGTATACAGCAGCAGCCCCCAGTGGTGTATACAGCTGCAGCCCCCAGTGGTGTATACAGCTGCAGCCCCCAGTGTTGTATACAGTAGCAGCCCCAGTGGTGTATACAGGTGCATCCCGCAGTGGTGTATACAGCTGCAGCCCCCAGTGGTGTATACAGCTGCAGCCCCTAGTGGTGTATACAGCTGCAGCCCCCAGTGGTGTATACAGCTGCAGCCCCCAGTGTTGTATACAACAGCAGCCCCCAGTGGTGTATACAGCTGCAGCCCCCCCCATGAGTATACAGGCACCCCCCCCTTGCTGCCGCCAACCTGTAAAGCAAAATATCATTCTACTTATCACCGCCGGTGTCCCGCTGCTGTCCCGCCGCTATCACGCTCCTTCGCCTTCATCTGTCTTCCATCTCCGGCGCACAGACAATGACGTCAGTCTGTGCGCCGGAGAAGGAAGTAGGATAAAGCCGGATGAAGACGGAAGAGCGTGATGGTGGCGGGACAGCAGCGGGACACCGGCGGGGATAAGTAGAATGATATTTTACTTTACAGGTTGGCGGCGGCGGCAGCAAGGGGGGGGGGGGCGCCTGTATACTCAAGGGGTGGGCTGCAGCTGTATACACAATTGGGGCTGCTGTTGTATATACCGTGTTTCCCCGAAAGTAAGACAGTGTCTTACTTTCGGGGTATGCCTTACATTACCCGACCCCCCTAAAACCGGCACCATGCCTTACTTTCGGGGGCGCCCTACTTTCGGGGAAACACGGTAGGACCTGACCAGGCTAGGTTTGTCCCGGGGACAAGCCAAGGACTGCACTAGAAGAGTAATAAATTTGTTGAAGATAATGGAGATTAATGAACTCCCTGGAGTACTGCTGTCTCTTGACGCCGAGAAGGCGTTTGACAGAGTGCACTGGGGTTATATGGGTGAGGTTCTGGATAAGTTGGGTTTTGTGGGAGATACTAAAAAGGCTATATTGGCCCTATACTCTTATCCAAACGAGGTGGTGAGTGTGTCTGGCTTCACCTCAGACCGGTTTATAACTAATGGCACCAGGCAGGGCTGCCCTCTTTCGCCGGTTATCATTGCTTTGTTAATAGAGCCGCTGGCAGAGGCTCTTAGAACTAATCCAAGCATACATAGAGTCCGTGTGGGAGATACGGACCATGTGGTGGGATTGTATGCAGATAATGTGATATTATCTCTTACCGGTTTGGAGGGGTCCCTGGTGGGTGTCATGGACACCCTGGCTGAATTCTCCAGAATCTCATATTACAAATTAAATGTCACAAAGTCGATCATATTTCCCATAAATATCACACCTTTGGTAAAGGATAAAATACTAGAGCATTTTCCCTTTAAGTGAGAGGAAGTAGAATTTACATATTTGGGAAATAAAATTACAAAATTTGTAAATCTAATTAAGTTGAACTGCGATATCACTGATTTCGGAAGTTCGGGGGGACTTGGAAAGGCAGACTCCTCTCCTACTGTCCTGGGTTGCCAGAATACAAACTGTAAAAATGATGTTGCTGCCTAAGATCACATACACATACACTCTCTTTCTCATCCACCCCCGAACACTGGTGGACTGCGGCCACATTTACTCAAAGGCACTCCTCCTGCATTAATCATCTAGATAGAACAACTAAAGAAAATACATAAGAACTGGTATCTGACCCCTTATAAAATTTCCAAATGTAACAAATCATATTCCCCATTATGCTGGATGGGATGTGGTAAAAAAGGGGATCTTGGTCATGTGCAGTGGTGGTGCCCCAAGATAGGACAATTCTGGAATCGAGTGGCAGACTTAATTAGGACCTTGATAGGTCTCCCTTTAACTCTAGAGGGGCCCTTGGTGGTCTTAAATATTGGGTTGGGCCTCCTTGCCCCAAGCTTAGTTCCAGTAATAACCCATATTTTGATAGCGGCCCGTCAGAGCTTGGCAAGGCACTGGAGGGAAGCTACACAGGATGAACTCATTGGTAGGATAAATCCTCATTATCTACATGAACATTGTTTAGGAGACTTCTGGATTGGCGATAGCTAACACTTAGGATGGTTTTAATGATTTTCCTGGTTGATTCTGGTCTTCTCATAATTAGATTGGTGTATAGAAATGTTTATAACAAAGCTCCTAATACTTATTCCCTCCCCCCAACCACCCACTATCCATTCATTTACCTCTTGTATCCAATCCTGGCTGCCCCTTTCCTTCTATGTAGTCCTTTCTTTCCCTTCCCTCTCCTATAATATCCAGTTTGGAATTGGTGGTGATTATTTGGACATGACTGTTATATTGATATAATTGTGTAAACAAGTTATATATGTTGTTATAAGATTTGAATAAAAATGTATTGTTTAAAAAAAAGAAGACAAAAGGGAAGGTGAATAGAATAGTTTATATTTTTTATGTGTGTGGGGTGATGGAAGGCATATACACCGGGATGGGTCCAAAATGGGAGTCATATATACCAGGATGAGGGCCATATATACCAGGATGGGGAAATATATGCTAGAATAGACCCAGGATGGATGCCCTTTATAACAGGTTGAGGATTAAGATATACCAGTTTAAATGTCTTTTATTAACATAGTAATAAGAAACAAAAATCTAATGATCATAACAGAAATTTTTACAATTTTATATAACATATAAAAAAACCTATAATTTACATAACTTTATTTAATAATAATGACAGAAAGAAAAAATGGGTAAACAAAGTCAAGGGCTAAAAAAAAAAAAAATAATAATAACATAAGTCAATATACCAACAGTCAAAAAAAATTCTGTTGAATCAACTAATTATATACTGTATATACTCTTAACAGGCAAAGAAAAGAAAACTATCCAAAGTTATTATAGGAGACATAGATTAGATAATTAATTCCTATCAAATGTCAACATAGGGTCATATCGAGAAATCCAAGGGGACCACTTCTCTAAATATTTATGCTGATTAGAGCTCCTAAGAGCAAATAGATATTCATATACATTATGAGTTGCTAATTTATCCATCAAATTTTCAATATAAGGAGGACCTTTATCTCTCCAATGAGAAGCTATCATATTTTTGGCTAACAAAAGAATATGCAAAACTAACGATCTCTTCTGTCTTGGAATTTCATGTAGTCCTATCATTAGTAAGACAAACTCCATATTAAGATTAATTTTAATGTTTAAAACCAAATTTATAAGTGATTAAACTTCTAACCAGAATTTCTTCAACTTGGGGCAATACCAGAAAATATGTTTAATCGATCCAACTTCTCCGCATTTTCTCCAACATAAATTGCTGCACCTAGAGTCTATCAAATGTAACTTACTGGGAGTTCGATACCATATAGTAAAGACTTTATACTGTGTTTCTAAAAATGTAACACAAGAAACATGAGAATATAAAAATGGAAGAACCTTAGAAAAATGATTGCTTAATGCCAAACAATCCATTCCAGTATCTTTTGACCATACATTTAAAAATCTAGAATTATCAAGTATAAGATCATCATTAAAAGCTTGGTAAAGAGTACTAGTTTTCCAATAAAAATTTCTATTAACACATCTAAGGGCCCTTTCACATCAGCGTTTTTTTAAATTTGCGGCAGATGCGGTGAAAAAACCGCATCTGCCGCAACTGCCGCATAACGGTTCCACTTGCGGCACGGTTGCGGTTTTTTCCATAGGAAGTATAGGGGGACTTGCGGCAGATGCGGCAAGTGCGGTATTGCACTTGCGGCAGGTGCGGCAGAGAAAAAAACCGCGGCTTACTGCGGTTTTTTTCTCTGCCGCACCTGCCGCAAGTGCAATACCGCACTTGCCGCATCTGCCGCAAGTCCCCCTATACTTCCTATGGAAAAAACCGCAACCGTGCCGCAAGTGGAACCGTTATGCGGCAGTTGCGGCAGATGCGGTTTTTTCACCGCATCTGCCGCAAATTTAAAAAACCGCTGATGTGAAAGGGCCCTAAGAAGATTATCAACGTTACTTAGAAGAAAAAAATTTTATTTTATTATCCGCTAATAAATCCAAAAGAAGTTGCCAAGTAACTCTCTGAATCAACTAATCCAAATTGTTTACTCAAGACTGAAAAAGATCTCAACTCTCCATTTTCCATCACATCAGAAACACATCTGAGCCCACTAACTGCCAGGATTTTAACTTAACTCTTGGGCAAATAGCACTGAAGACATCCATTGATAATCATATAGGAATCACGGATCTGAAAATAGTACTTGAGGTATTAGAAAGTATTCTCCATGCTTTCATGGTAGCTTTTATCGTGTCAGAGGGTGGAAGTCGTTTTTTATTATTGAAAAGAAATGATGCAATATATGTGGCCAGAGAATACCCACACATATACAGTGCCTACAAGTAGTATTCAACCCCCTGCAGATTTAGCTGGTTGACACATGCGGAATTAACTTGGCATTGTGACATT
Organism: Allobates femoralis; assembly: GCA_033576535.1. Classification (NCBI taxonomy): domain Eukaryota; kingdom Metazoa; phylum Chordata; class Amphibia; order Anura; family Aromobatidae; genus Allobates; species Allobates femoralis. The sequence goes on from JARQOC010000004.1 coordinate 233,778,719, forward strand.
TGGACTGTAGATCAGCCTGGAAGTGGGAAATGCACTGCAGCCACAAAAATTTATTTATTTATTTATTTTTTTTAAGCGGTAAAAGTGAATTCAGAGGGTCATTTATTATTCAACCCCTCAAACCACCAGAATTCTGTTTGGTCCCCCTAAAGTATTAAGAAGTAGTTCAGGCACAAATAACAATGAGCTTCACATGTGTGGATTAATTTATTCTCTTTGCCAGCCTTTTCTGACTATTTAAGACCCTCCCCAAACTTGTGAACAGCACTCATACATGGTCAACATGGGAAAGACAAAGGAGCATTCCAAGGCCATCAGAGACAAGATCGTGGAGGGTCACAAAGCTGGCAAGGGGTACAAAACCCTTTCCAAGGAGTTGGGCCTACCTGTCTCCACTGTTGGGAGCATCATCCGGAAGTGGAAGGCTTATGGAACTACTGTTAGCCTTCCACGGCCTGGACAGCCTTTGAAAGTTTCCTCCCGTGCCGAGGCCAGGCTTGTCCGAAGAGTCAAGGCTAACCCAAGGACAACAAGGAAGGAGCTCCGGGAAGATCTCATGGCAGTGGGGACATTGGTTTCAGTCAATACCATAAGTAACGTACTCCACCGCAATGGTCTCCGTTCCAGACGTGCCCGTAAGGTTCCTTTACTTTCAAAGCGTCATGTCAAGGCTCGTCTACAGTTTGCTCATGATCACTTGGAGGACTCTGAGACAGACTGGTTCAAGGTTCTATGGTCTGATGAGACCAAGATCGAGATCTTTGGTGCCAACCACACACGTGACATTTGGAGACTGGATGGCACTGCATATGACCCCAAGAATACCATCCTTACAGTCAAGCATGGTGGTGGCAGCATCATGCTGTGGGGCTGTTTCTCAGCCAAGGGGCCTGGCCATCTGGTCCGCATCCATGGGAAGATGGATAGTACGGCCTACCTGGAGATTTTGGCCAAGAACCTCCGCTCCTCCATCAAGGATCTTAAGATGGGTCATAATTTCATCTTCCAACAAGACAACGACCCAAAGCACACAGCCAAGAAAACCAAGGCCTGATTCAAGAGGGAAAAAATCAAGGTGTTGGAGTGGCCTAGTCAGTCTCCTGACCTTAACCCAATTGAAAACTTGTGGAAGGAGCTCAAGATTAAAGTCCACATGAGACACCCAAAGAACCTAGATAACTTGGAGAAGATCTGCATGGAGGAGTGGGCCAAGATAACTCCAGAGACCTGTGCCGGCCTGATCAGGTCTTATAAAAGACGATTATTAGCTGTAATTGCAAACAAGGGTTATTCCACAAAATATTAAACATAGGGGTTGAATAATAATTGACCCACACTTTTATGTTTAAAATTTATAAAAATTCAACTGAGCAACATAACTTTTTGGTTTGTAAGATTTATGCTTCTGTTAATAAATCCTACTCTCGTTTGCAGTTTGAAGGCTCTAACTTATTGGCATCTTATCAAACCAGCTAAATCTGCAGGGGGTTGAATACTACTTGTAGGCACTGTATATCTTCTCAGGATTATATATACCAGGATGGGGCCATTTATACCAGAATGGATCCAGTGTGAGGGCCATGTATACCAGGATGGGGCAATATATACAAGGACGGGAGCCCAGGATGAGGGCCATATGTATACCAGGATGGGCCCAGGATGAGGTCGATAGGAACCAGGATGAGGCCATATATACTATGATGGGCCGAGAATAAGGGCCATATATACCAGCATGGAGGACATGTATACACGGATGAGGAACATTTATACCAGGGTGGAGGACATATACACCAGGATAAGGGACATAAATACCTGCAAAGGGCCCAGGAGTGTGGACATCAGTACTCAATTGGGGGTCATTACCCCCATGATAGTGTCAGCAGTAGATCCCTTCTATAGCAGAGCATCATGACCACAGTTTTTGCTTCAAATTTATTTTCTATTTTTCTCCTCTAAAACCTAGGAGTCTCTAATATTCCTGTGTGTCTAAGGCTACATTCACACGGTGCGTTTTTAGATCTGTTTTTTGCAGTGCACTGCACAAAACGGATAAGGCTGCTTTCACATCATGATTTTTGGCAATCCGTGGTTGTCTGTTGTAAAACGGACAGCCAAGGATCCGATTTGGCCACCATGTATTCCTGTGAGAATGGATTGGTGCTCTATTGCCATCCGATTTGTGACCAATCCAATTGTGTCCGATTTATTTTCTGTACCCAGAATCGGACACTGCTCCGATTTTGGGCACAGCAGACCAAACCAGACACAATCGAATCCAGTGCGGTCCGTGGCAATTAACATGGGTGCCCATGGAGCACGGGTCCGGGAAAAAACAGAACCATTTCCCAGACCCGATTTTAGTGTACTGAGCATGCTCAGTACACTAAAACTGCTCTTTAGCATGTAATTTCACTTTCGCAATGTATATACATACATTGCAGAAGTGAAGCAAGGGTTATATATAAATTAAAAAAAAGATCCTCACCTCTCCGTCATGTGTCCCGCGATGTGTGCCATCTATCTCCGAGGGCTTGAGGACCTGTGTATCAGCTGACCAGGTGGTGCAGGGCAACCCAATCAGCTGATCGGTCACATCACATCAGCACAGTTTAAATCTCCAGCCCGCCGATCGGTTTTGGAGGGCGGGATATTTAAACCGCTCAGCTGATGCGGTTATATGACCGATCTAGTCTTAGATCTCTTCCTCTTAGATTAAGTATCTGTATTTCCAGGACTCATTCACACTTTCCCATAACAGACATAAATTAATTCTGTGTGCCTGATATTTTTTCTAACACACAACACGTTCCAACAGATCTGTTATTAACCTCTAGAAGTCAATAGATTGTATTTAAATAAGCATGTTCCATCATTTTGCAACATTTTCATAGTTGTTCTGTGTATTTATGATTTTTATTTTGGCAACTTTACAAACATGAAGGAAAAACAGAGAACCAATAAAAAAATGGACAACTACTAACAAAATATATATATATATAAAAATAAACAGCAATATGAATTGACAGAACAGCAGAGTAAAAATCACATCACAACAGATTACATATGGACTGCACACGGATGACAAGCGAGAGAAAAATCGTCTTCCTTTTCTGGATGAAACTGACAACAAAGATATCTACCCTAAGGGAGATGCTTCTTTCACTTACATACACAGATACATTATGGCAAAGTTATAGATTTGGAATATAGTAAGAATTTAACCTGTGATTAACATTAGATTTGTACAGATTTATAGACTCTGGATGTAAACAGTAGTTTTCTCCCCCAACAAAAGCAAAGCAGAGGAGTTTTAGTCCCAAAGTATAATAGAAAGTGTTACAAATTTTGATTATACCAAGAGTAAAGGGCTATTTCAGTCACAGAAAGTGATGGCATACCTATGTTCATCTTAAATCCTCAAGATCAGTGAGGATATCGGCAGCTGGATCTAAACCAATAAGGCTGCTTTCACACTAGCGTTTGTGTGTGTTGTGCTGGCATCCATCCTAACCTGCAGGCATACGGATCCACCATGCGTCCTATATTTAACATTGTCGATGCATGGATATGTGTAGGCATCAGTTTGTATGCGCATCCGTCCCATCGTGTCTTTTTAATGTCTCCACCGAACACATCTTGTGGCGTTTCTGGGGAGCATGAGGCTGCATGAAAATCCTGATGCGCTGCACAGCGTGGAAACAACATATAGATTCCAATGGAAAATATCTCTCTCACTCTCATACTCATCTAGCTTACAAGTGTCCTGCATCTGCTTCAGGGGCATTCATTAAGCTACTTGCATATTCACTGCACTGACCATCAACAGCCAATCAGACGCTCACACTCTGTGAGAGCCTCTGTGATTGTCTATATGTCAGACTGCATTTCGTCAATGTGGATGGTGATTGTGCTTAGTTGCCATACACATTAGTGTATAGCAACCAACCTACCATAATAGGATCATAGGGTGTTAAATAAATAAATAAATAATAAAGAAAAAAAACTTGTGGAGATTTGCAATATTTTTCTATCTGGCCCAGTGAAAGAGGACAGCTGCGAGCTGCAGCCGTCAGGTGTGTAATTTTACCTTGGACTGCAAAAAAAAAAAAAAAATGAGTGGACTCCGTCCTATTTTTATTTGTCAGCCAAGGTAAAATTAGACAGCTGAAGACTGGCATTCTCTGCGGGGTGAGGGCCCATTGTTTTAGGGCCCCCCACGCTAAAGAATAGCAGCCCACAGCCGCCCCTGAAAATGGCACATTCGTTAGAAGCACCATTTGCAAACGCTTTATCAGGCTCTTCCAGCAGTCCTGGTGGGGGGTGGCATGCTGGGTAATAAGGGGTTAATACTAGCTTTGTTTTACCAGCTGGTATTAAGCCCTGAGATTCTTAATGTCAGGTCAAGTTAGACCTGGCCATTAAGAATCTCAAATAAATGGTTAAAGACACAACTCAGTGAAAAATGTATTTATTAGAAATAAAAACACAAAGACACTTAGAGACGCCATCTTTATTAATCCCTGCCCACCCTTGTACCCATTCACGATCCTCGTCTTCACTCCTCATGAACATATGCAGCTCTGCTACACCAGAGATCATGGGGAGGAAGAATGCTTCCACTCCCCGTGGTCCCTAATCACTGAATGAGTGAGCAGAGACCTGCGGCATGGTAAGAAGTAATGTCACTAAGGACACCATTGCCAAAGTAACCGAGCGAATGGTAACTATGGCAACAGTGTCCTGGAGTGAACTTATTTACTCTCCCTGCTTTCTGGCCACTATCCCCACGGCTCATTCAGGAGCCGCAGGGATAGCAGCGGGGTGAGCAGAGAGTTAACTGAGATCTGCGGCTGCGGCTGCTATTCTTTAGCATGGGGGTCCTAAAACAATGGACACTCACCCCGCTGAGAATACCAGCCCTCAGATGCCTAGTTTTACATTGGCTGCAAATTAAACATAGGGCAGAGCGCACACATTTTTTTTGCCAGCTAAGGTAAAATTATGCAGCTGAGAGTGGCAGCTCTCAGCTGTCTGCTTTCACTGGACTAGACTGAAAACTACTGCGAAACCCCCACAGTTTTTTTTATTTATTTTTTTACCACCCCATGATAGCAGGTTGGTGGCCATACACTAATGTGTACGGCAAGCAAGCACAATCACCATCCACATTGAGAAAATGCAGTCTGACTGCAACAGCCAATCACAGAGGCTCTCACAGAGTGTGAGCCTCTGTAATTGGCTGTTGACGGTCAGTGCAGTGAATATGCAAGTAACTTAATGAGCGGCCCTGGAAACAGCAGTGGGACACTGGTAAGCCCGAAGGGAGAGGGAGAGGGAGAAAGAATTTTTTCTCCTGCTAGACAAGTTCTGGGCATGCACTTGGAATCTTGTTCTTGGTGCACTGGACGGATCAGGACAAAAAATGGATGCAAACGCATACCAACACAGCGTTTTTTATTCTGATCTAGGGGCGGATAAGGATAAAAAAAAACGATGCCCTGGCATGTATTTGCATCCATTTTGACATGCGTCTGCATCTGTTGTCTTCCAAATCTGTACCAAACGCTAGTGTGAAACTAGCCTAAGATCAGAAATAAAAGCTGTTGAAAAAAAATATACATAGCCTCAAAAAGATGTCTGGTGCCTGATTTATGGACTGCTAATACTGTTACTCTATGTGTGATACGCTTGTATTTACTGTCCACAATGGTCTCTTGTTCACGTTTTATTTACTTAATAAAAACGATTGGTTAAAAAAAAAAAAGAGGTCTGGTCAAAAGGTATTGAAAACATATTTTTGGGATAGGTGATCAATCTATGAACAGAGGGGATCCAACACACGGTTATCAGCTGTTACACGCTCCGGCCAGATAGAAACATTTTACAGAGTTGCACTGTGCATCTCCATTCAATGTATATCAGCTGCTGCTGCAGGACATATTTGGAGCTGTTCTTCAGTACTCAGCAATGGTTGCTCACAACAGCTGATCTGTGAAGGTGCAAATCGACAGACTCCCACTGACCTCATAATAATGACCTTTTCGAGGGTCGCGATAGTTTATTTATATGGTAGGTCAATCCAAATTCATGTCCTAGTCTGAAATGTGTGAGTGCGCAGACAAATGTTTCTATACCCTCATCTATGTGGAAATTCTCAAATTAGTGTAGCGTTCACACCGGCAATTCCTGTTATCTCATTGGGATTGTCCAGACTTGGGACAAAAGTCTGAAGTCGCTCAATGTGCATCAGTCTGAGAAATCCTGACAGTGTGCGGTGCGCTGTCATATTTTCTTTTTCTTCCTACTACAAGTAGGTGGTCAAATGATTAGATGTTTGTGATCTGCATACTTGCGTTAACATGCTAACTAGACCCAGTTGACTTCTATCAATAACTGAATTGAGAACTGGGTGAAACTACACAGCATGTGATGGCAGGTAGGAAAAATCGCATACATGCGGTACTGTGACGACTCACCCACATAGAGAGATCAGGGGAAGTGTAACAGCCTGCACATCACACACTGTCTAAATTCAGCAGTCTGGAGTCACACAGTGAGTGAGGAACTTTGTCGCAAGTACGGACAACCTTCTTTAAAGGGAACCAACCACCTCAGATCACCCTAATACACAGTTAGTACATGTCCCTGCACCCTAAGGATACCTTTCCAGCACTGTTTTTGTGTAAAATCTTGCATTAGTATAACTGATATAAAGAGTTTATAAACTTACTAGCCTGGAGACATCTGGGCGTATCCCTCCTTCTGTTATACTTCAGGGCTGTGCATTGCATGGCTGCGCTCCCCCTCCCTCCGTGCCTGCTGCCCTGCCCTGATGGGCGTGATCGTTATCTCCTCTGCACAGAGGGAGGGGGAGCGCAGCCATGCAATGAATGCACAGCCCTGAAGTATAACAGAAGGAGGGATACGCCCAGATGTCTCCAGGCTAGTAAGTTTATAAACTCTTTATATCAGTTATACTAATGCAAGATTTTACACAAAAACAGTGCTGGAAAGGTATCCTTAGGGTGCAGGGACATGTACTAACTGTGTATTAGGGTGATCTGAGGTGGTTGGTTCCCTTTAAAGGAATCTTCTATTGGCAGGCACGTAGATAGAATATGCCAATGCTATATTAGTGGCTGTCCAAGACTCAAAGATGCCTTCCAAGCTGGAGACTGATTTGACCATACAGCTAGTGTAGTGTTGTATTCACTGTTAGTAACCTTTTTACACAAGCTGATATTTGGTGACCAAGTGTTTATAGGAATAATCATTCTTCATGAACTGATCATGTAAGCCTACTTTGACACCTCCAGTTTTTAAAAAACAACACAGATCCAGGTTTTCAGCAAAAACAGGATCGTGTTTTTCCCCATTAACTTTTATTGGTGTCCGGTAGTATATTGTTGCATCAGGTTGCTACCAGATCCTGTTTTTAACCTAGTGCAAAAAACATTTCATGTCATATTTTTTTCACCATTTGAAGAAACGTATCTAACTGGATCCAGTATGATCCGGCATCAATTATAATGGAAGTCAATGGGTGCCTGACCCGGTTTTACCAGATTATTCCGGATCTGGTACAACCGGATCCAGTATGCCTACTGAGCATGCAGATCTCACTAGAAGACAAGTAGATAGATAGATAGATAGATAGATAGATAGATAGATAGATAGATATCATCACAACACACAGCTGACCACACTCATGGCACCGCTGGCATGGCCAAAGCTCTCGGTACACTCAATGTATGATTGGAGCTTGCATTGATAGGATGCTTCCTCCTTCAGCACGACCTCCAATGCAGCAGAGCTGAGTGTGCTTCATCGGACATCGTTGTGATTATTATCAGCTGGTATGTTTGGGGTTCATAAATGGGAAAATGAGAGTTGTGTGTTTTATTTCTAATGAAGGATTTTTCTCTCTGTGTGTTTATTAACTATTTACTTACCGCACTGGAAATGGGCAGGTATCATGGACGCTTGAACAGCTGTCAATACTCAGCCGACATTAACCGCCTTTTAGGGTGGCTTCACACTTGCGTTCCCCGCCGCTGCGCATTGTACCGGGGGAGCGCAAGCCGAGCGCATACACCGCGCGTCCCTATGTTTAACATGGGGACGCACGGTGTATGCGCTCGGGTGTGCATGGCCATGCACACCCATTGCCCGCCATATGAGATTTGTACGCATGCGGATGCTTGCATTCAAATCACACATTCTCATCTGCACCATGAACGCAACATGTCATTTATTGAACACAGAATGGTCAGATTTTGGCAAGACAAAAGTTTTGTCGCCCACAGAAAGTAACGTGATTTTCAAACAAAAAATGTACTTAAAATACAAATATATGTTGAATAACATTGGTGAATGAAGTTGTGGTGCTATTAGAGTCATATTTAATATTTCGTGTGACTTCCATGAGCTTGAAGGACTGCATCCATGCGGTTCAACAATGATTCATACAAGTTATTAATGAAGTCATCAGGAATAGCAAAGAATGCAGTCTTACATGCCTTCCAGACTTCATCTACATTCTTTGGTTTTGTCTTCCAAGTTTCCTCTTTCATCCTACACCAAACATGCTCAATGTTCATGTCTGGTGACTGAGCTGGCCAGTCCTTGAGCACCTTGATCTTTTTTGCCTGGAGGAACTTTGTTGTAGAGATGAATGTATGAGATGGAGCATCATCTTGCTGCAGAATTTGACCCCTTTTATGATTTGGAATATAAGAGGTAGTTAATACACTGTGTACAGAATTATTAGGCAAGTTGTATTGTAGAGGATTATTTTTATTATTGATCAACAACTATGTTCTCAATCAACCCAAAAGACTCAAATATCAAAGCTTAATATTTTTGGAAGTTGGAGTGTTTTTTTGTTTTTTTTATAGATTTGGCTTAGGAGGATATTTGTGCAGGTAACTATTACTGTGCAGAATTATTAGGAAACTTAATAAAAACCTAATATACCGTATATACTCGTGTATAAGCCGACCCGTGTATAAGCCGACCCCCCTACTTTTGCCCCCAAAACCTGGGAAAACCTATATATATAAGCCGAGGGTGGACCCCAGCACAGGTATACAGCCCCCAGCAGTGTGGTATACAGCAGCAGCCCCAGTGGTAGTATACAGCAGCAGCCCCAGTGGTAGTATACAGCAGCAGCCCCAGTGGTAGTATACAGCAGCAGCCCCAGTGGTATATACAGTAGCAGCCCCAGAGGTATATACAGTAGCAGCCCCAGTGGTAGTATACAGCAACCCCAGAGGTATATACAGTAGCAGCCCCAGTGGTAGTATACAGCAGCCGCAGAGGTATATACAGTAGCAGCCCCAGTGGTAGTATACAGCAGCCCCAGAGGTATATACAGTAGCAGCCCCAGAGGTATATACAGTAGCAGCCCCAGTGGTAGTATACAGTAGCAGCCCCAGAGGTATATACAGTAGCAGCCCCAGAGGTATATACAGTAGCAGCCCCAGAGGTATATATACAGTAGCAGCCCCAGAGGTATATACAGTAGCAGCCCCAGTGGTAGTATACAGCAGCCCCAGAGGTATATACAGTAGCAGCCCCAGTGGTAGTATACAGCAGCCCCAGAGGTATATACAGTAGCAGCCCCAGTGGTAGTATACAGCAGCCCCAGAGGTATATACAGTAGCAGCCCCAGAGGTATATACAGTAGCAGCCCCAGAGGTATATACAGTAGCAGCCCCAGTGGTAGTATACAGTAGCAGCCCCAGTGGTAGTATACAGTAGCAGCCCCAGTGGTAGTATACAGTAGCAGCCCCAGTGGTAGTATACAGCAGCCCCAGAGGTATATACAGTCCCCCCCCCCATCAGTATACAGGCCCCCCCCTTGCTGCCGCAATCCTGTAAAGCAAGAGATCATTATACTTATCTCTGCCGCTGTCCCGCCGCCATCATCGCACTCCTCCGGCTTCATCCGGCTTCTTCCGGCTTCCTCCTCTGGCACACAAACAACGACGTCATTGCCTGCGCCCACCGGAGGAGGCCGGATGAAGCCGGAGGAGCGCGATGATGGCGGCGGGACAGCGGCAGGGATAAGTATAATGATCTCTTGCTTTACAGGATTGCGGCAGCAAGGGTGGGGCCTGTATACTGTATACAGTGTATACAGTATACAGTGACTCGCGTATAAGCCGAGGGGGGGACTTTTCAGACCAATTTTTGGGCTGAAAAACTCGGCTTATACGCGAGTATATACGGTATTCCCATCTCACTTGTTTATTTTCACCAGGTAAACTAATATAACTGCACAAAATTTAGAAATAAACATTTCTGACATGAAAAAACAAGACCCCAAAAAATTAGTGACCAATATAGCCACCTTTCTTTATGATAACTCTCAACAGCCTTCCATCCATAGATTCTGTCAGTTGCTTGATCTGTTTACAATCACCATTGCAAACAGCAGCCACCACAGCCTCCCAGACACTGTTCCGAGAGGTGTACTGTTTTCCCTCCCTGTAGATCTCACATTTTAGGAGGGACCACAGGTTCTCTATGGGGTTCAGATCAGGTGAACAAGGGGACCATGTCGTTATTTTTTCTTCTTTTAGACCTTTACTGGCCAGCCACGCTGTGGAGTAGTTAGATGCATGTGATGGAGCATTGTCCTGCATGAAAATCATGTTTTTCTTGAACAATACAAACTTCTTCCTGTACCACTGCTTGAAGAAGTGGTCTTCCAGAAACTGGCTGTAGGTCTGGGAGTTGAGCTACACTCCATCCTCAACCCAAGGTCCCATAAGTTCATCTTTGATGATACCAGCCCATACCAGTACCCCACCTCCACCTTGCTGGCATCTGAGTCGGAGTGGAGCTCTCTGCCCTTTACTGATACAGCCTCTGGCCCATCCATCTGTCCCATCAAGAATCACTCTCATTTCATCAGTCCATAAAACCTTTGAAAAATCAGTCTTAAGATATTTCTTGACCCAGTCTTGACGTTTTATCTTATGTTTCTTGTTCAAAGGTGGTCTTTTTCAGCCTTTCTTACCTTGGCCATGTCCCTGAGTATATAAATAAACTAAAAGAAGGAAGCAAGCGCAGATAGGGTCTTATCTTTTTAACAATCAGCGGCTAAAGAGCCGTAATGAACACTGCTCACCTGGTCTAGTTGTATGACACACAACCAGTATGAAAAACATGTAATGGCGGCTGCTGCTGGACCCACACCTCCACGTGCTATGTGGTCAAATTCCAGAGTTTTCCAGGGACAATGTGTCGTCGGTCCGCGCTGCCACAAATGACTGAATCAGAAGTTCACGCTATACCTTTATTTGGATCCATCCAACGCGTTTCGGAGCCTGCTAGGCTCCTTCATCAGGGAGTGTATGAGGTTACAGACATGTCACATCACTTTTATATAAACTTAAACAATGATACATTGTTTAAGTGATGTGACGTCTGTAACCTCATACACTCCTTGATGAAGGAGCATAGCAGGCTCCGAAACGCGTTGGATGGATCCAAATAAAGGTATAGAGTGAACTTCTGATTCAGTCATTTGTGGCAGCGCGGACCGACGACACATTGTCCCTGGAAAACTCTGGAATGTCCCTGAGTATGGAACACCTTTTGCTTTTTGATACTCCAGTAACGTTGCAGCTCTGAAATATTGCAAAACTGGCAAATGGCATGTTGGCAGCTTCACGCTTGATTTTCCTAAATTCATGGGCAGGTATTTTGCGCCTTTTTTGCCCAACACGCTTCTTGCGACCCTGTTGGGTATTTGCCATGAAACGCTTGATTGTTTGGTGATCATGCTTCAAATGTTTGGCAATTTCAAGACTGCGGCATCCCTCTGCAAGACATCTCACAATTTTGGACTTTTCAGAGCCCATCAAATCTCTCTTCTGACCCATTTTGCCAAAGGAAAGGAAGTTGCCTAATTATTAAAGGGATCCTGTCACCCCCAAAACACCTCCTAAGCTATTAATAGATGTCCATAGAGCATATTCACACTTATCCTACACTCCTTTTAGCTCCTAAATGCATCTATTGAAAATTAAGATAAACGTTAATAAACTCACTCATTAGTGATGTTAATGAGTGACTACTGTATGCATGCGCAGTGCTGGTCTTGAAGCTAACAGCGACGCGGGTGTACATACGTCACCCGAAGCCGGACATGACGCGATTCGCGTCATACAGCCGCACACTGCAGCAGCCCGGCCAGCAGAGGAGAGCGGGGAGGCGCGCACATTTGAATGAGAGTTGAAGATCACGCCTATTGAGGCGTGATATTAGGAAGAGGGAGAGCCTGCCTGGGTGACTATGCATACAGTAGTCACTCATTAACATCACTAATGAGTGAGTGTATTAACGTTTATCTTCATTTTCAATAGATGCATTTAGGAGCTAAAAGGAGTGTAGGATAAGTGTGAATATGCTCTAGGGACATCTTTTAATAGCTTAGGAGGTGTTTTGGGGGTGACAGGATCCCTTTAAGCACACATTATATAGGGAGTTGATGTCATCAGACCACACCCCTCCTCATTACAGAGATGCACATCACCTGGATTTACTTAATTGGTAGTTGACTCTTATGGTACCTTTACACGCGGCAACATTTCTAGGGTGTCAACAGGTAACTTACTGGCTGCAGTGAAATCATGGAGACAAGGTTCTATCTTGTTGCTGTGCACAAATGGAATAATCTCTCCATGATTTCACTGCAGCCAGTATGTTACCTGTTGACACCCTAGAAATGTTGCCGCGTGTAAAGGTACCATTAAGCCTATACAGCTTGGAGTAGGACATGTATAAAACCTTTCATGTGATCATGATACTCATTTGCCTAATAATTCTGCACACAGTGTACTTCTTGATATTTTAGGCTATTGATATTGCCTTCCACCTTGCAAATGTTTCGCACAGCCCCATACTGAATGTAACCCCAGCCTTGATCTTTCCACCACCAAATGTAACTGTTTTCTCAGTGTATTTTGGATACATACGGGCTCCAGTAGGTCTCCTGCAGTATTTGCAGCTGCTGTGATGTAATTCTACTGAAGATTCATGAGAGAAATCCACCTTCTGCCACTTTTCCAGCCTCCCTCTGTTTAGCAGGCTGTGGGACTTTGCAAATGCCACACAGTTTTTTATTTGCCTACAAACTGTTTTAGTTGACACAGGGACTTGAAATGACCAGGCCTGTTAGAGCTCTGCTGCAGTGGAAGAGGGGCTTGCTTTGGATTTTCTAACCAACAAACGTTCCTCCTAAACAGTTGTCTTGCAGGGTCTGCTGAACCTGGAATTGTGAAACACATCTCCAGTCTCTTCAAATCTTTTTTTCATTCTTAGTACTTGACGCTGAGACACATTAAAGGTGCCAGCCACCTCTGCAGTGGATCTGGTCTTCAGCCTCTTGATAATCAAGGCTTTGGTCGCAGGGTGGAATTCTGGCATGTTGTCAGAGCTCAAGTTGCGGTTCAAATGAAGGTCTGGAGTGCTGGGTTTCTTTTTAGACACACCCACTAATTAACCGAACATTTACTGAGCAAAGGTGAGGA
>JARQOC010000004.1:233792362-233870835 GCA_033576535.1 Allobates femoralis
CCCCATCATCCCATTGCAATACCCCATCACCCCATGCACTACCCTATCCTCTCCATGCAGTATCCCCATCATCCCCATGCAGTACATACCCCCATCATCCCTTTGTAGTACCCCCATGCACTACCTCCATCATCTCCATGCAGTACCCCCATCATCCCCTTGCAGTATCCCCATCATCTTTATGCAGCCCCTTGCTTCCCCCACCATGGTGCTGTGCTGCCTGCAAAAAATAACACACACACATATACTCACCGATCCTCCGTGCTGTACTGTGTTCTGGGTGCCGCTCTGTCCCTGTTGCCTTGCAGGCGGCTGTGGTCCAATCTGAAGCCAGCAGCTGGGACCCAATCAGAGGCCAGCAGTGGCTGGCTAATCAGATTCCCGCATGCGACTTCACTGCACTGATTGGCCTGCCGCTGCTGTGCCTTGATTGGGTCCCAGCTGCTGGCTTCGGATTGGACCGCAGCCACCTGCACGGCAGCAGGGACAGAGCACTGCACCCGGAAGTGCATATGGCGGCAGCAGGACATAGATTTGGCTGCAAGCCAGATGTGGCCATTATAAGAGCCACATCTGGCTCACGAGCCATAGGTTGCCGACCACTGTTATAGGGTATTACCACACATATCACAATTATATGCCATAAATGCCTGATCAAAAGTAGTCCAGAAAGGGAAAGCTGCACCACTGGGAAGAGGTGGGGTCCAAGAGGGGGGCCCTGTTTGAATGTGTCTCTCCTCACTGTAAACTTAAATGTATAGAGCCACGAACATACCACGGGTGAAATAAGAAGTGAACACGTCACCAGTTTTCTAAGTACCGTATATACTCGTATATAAGCCGACCCGTGTATAAGCCGACCCCCCTACTTTTGCCCCCAAAATCTGGGAAAACCTATTGAGTCGTGTATAAGCCGAGGGTGGACCCCAGCACAGGTATACAGCCCCCAGCAGTGTGGTATACAGCAGCCTCCCCAGTGGTATATACAGCCCCAGTGGTAGTATCCAGCAGCCCCAGAGGTATATACAGCCCCAGTGGTAGTATACAGTAGCCCCAGAGGTATATACAGCCCCAGTGGTAGTATCCAGCAGCCCCAGAAGTATATACAGCCCCAGTGGTAGTATACAGTAGCCCCAGAGGTATATACAGCCCCAGTGGTAGTATCCAGCAGCCCCAGAAGTATATACAGCCCCAGTGGTAGTATACAGCAGCCCCAGAGGTATATACAGCCCCAGTGGTAGTATCCAGCAGCCCCAGAAGTATATACAGCCCCAGTGGTAGTATACAGCAGCCCAGAGGTATATACAGCAGCCCCAGTGGTATGGCTTATATTGGCAGCCAGCCTACTTACATACACATACCCATACATACACACATATACACACACACACACACACACACACACACACACACACATACACATATATACACATACACACACACATACACATATATACACATACACACACACATACACACACCTTCCTACCTTGTCCCCCGTTCTGCAGTGCCTTCCGGTGTCCTCCGTGCTCCGTTCCCGGTCTGCTGTGCCTTGTGGTTCCTCCTGCTTCGGTTCCATCATCGGTGCTGGGGGCCGCCATCTTCCTTCTTCCCTCCGACCCCGACCAGTGATGTCAGAGCAGGCCGCGCTGTGATTGGCTAGCACCCGTGATCACATGTCACAGGTGCTAGCCAATCACAGCGCGGCCTGCTCTGACATCACTGGCCGGGGTCGGAGGGAAGAAGGAAGATGGCGGCCCTCAGCACCGATGATGGAACCGAAGCAGGAGGAACCACAAGGCACAGCAGACCGGGAACGGAGCACGAAGGACACCGGAAGGCACTGCAGAACGGGGGACAAGGTAAGACATACTGCGCAGCGCCCACCCACCCCCCGCACCCCCTCCCACCATAGGATTACCGTATTGACCCGTGTATAAGCCGAGGGGGGGACTTTTCAGCCCAATTTTTGGGCTGAAAAACTCGGCTTATACACGAGTATATACGGTAAATATATTTCTTAAGTTCTATTGACATGAATTTCTCACCAGATGTTAACAACCCATCCAATCCACATAAGCAAAGAAATTAAACCATATAGGTCTAAAATTATGTGTAATAATGAGAAATGACACAGGGAAAAAGGACTGAACACAAATACTGAAATTTATTTATTACTTCATACAAAAGCCTTTGTTGGTGATGACATCTCTAAGACGCCTCCTGTATGAAGAAACTAATGTATACATTGCTCAGGTGTGATTTTGGCTCACTCTTCCACAAAAACACTCTTCAAAGCCTGAAGGTTTCATGGGCTCCTTCTATGAACATCTGCAAGGAGTTTGTATGTTCTCCCTGTGTTTGCGTAGGTTTCCCCAGGGCACTCTGGTTTCCTCCCACAGTCCAAAGACATACTGATAGGATGTTTAGATTGAGAGCCCCAATGGGGACAGTGTTGCAAATGTATGTAAAGCGCTATGGAACTAATAGCACTATATAAATTAATAAATATTATTATTATATTATTAACACTGAGCTTTAGTTCCTTTCATACATTTTCTATTGGATTCAGGTCAGGTGATTGACTGGACAATTTTAGCAGATTTATTTTCTTTGAAAACAATTGAGAGTTTCCTTGGCTGTGTGTTGGGGATCATTGTCCACCCTCATTTCATCTTTATCATCCTGGTAGATGGCAGCAGATTTTTATCAAGAATGTCTTGGTACATTTGTCCATTCATCCTTCCTTCGTTTATATGAAGCTTACCAGTGCTGTGTGATGCCGCGGGGGCTTGATGACGTCGGGCCAATCAATCAGAGGCCCCAACGTCATCTGGCCGCGTCTGGGCGGTGATTGACGTCACGGGTCCTGCGCTCTCATTGGCGCAGGGCCTGACCTGGGCGGGGATTGCCGGAGGAAGCAGGAAGTCGGCCGGGCACCGCACCGATCACCATGCAACTGGACCGGGACACCGCACCGCAGACCAGGAGAGGAGCGGGGACACCACCGGACAAGGTAGTACATATAGCGCAGCGCCCCTTCCCCACCCCCTCCCCCCCGCCAGGCGGTCTTATATTGCGCAGCGCCCCCGTCCCCTGTCTTATTTTCGGGGGAGGACTTATATTAGCAGGCCCTCCCCCCTGTCTTATTATTGGGGGGGACTTAATTTCGGCGAAACACGGTACATGCAGGGACGCCCCTCCCCAAGTTTTTAAGGAGAAGAAGGCCACTGACAACCAATCCAGTGCTGAATAGTTTATTGTTTAAAGTTTTTAACAGACCAGAATAACAAATTACACCCGGTGAAAGATAATGACATCAGGAACAAAAAGAGCATAAAAACAAATCATCATCATGCAAGAAAAGGGAGCACCGAACCCTGACTCAGAAATTCTCCTCACAATAGGTACCTCCTCACTAAATAATGGGAGCTATAGTGCATACACAATCAATTATGCCAGTCACATAAGGTATAGTACAATTTAGAAGGTTTCTAAGGGCATCAGCCCACCCGGGTCTGAAATACATCAACCCAGGACTCCCAAATTAAGGGAAACCTATAACCAAACACTGGCATTTAAGGCTCTATAATGTCTCATTTCTCATTACTTGTAACATGTTGAATCACAGAACAGCACAACCCCTGCCCCGACACGTGTTTCTCCCGTCCAGGCTTCGTCACCTTATGTGATACCTTATGTGACGCATGCGCAGTACGGGGCTTGAAGCTGTAACAGCGGCGCGGGTGTAAATACATCACCCGGCACAGCAGCGCCAGGCCGAGAGGAGAGCGGGGAGGCGCGCAGGGAGGCGCACATTTGAATGTATCATGAAGATCACGCCTATTGAGGCGTGATAGTATGAAGAGGGGCAGCCTGGCTGAGTGACTATGAATACCATAGTCACTCATTAACATCAGTAATGAGGTAATTTTATAACGTTTAGATTCAGTTTCACTTGCTGCATTTAGGAGCTAAAAGGAGTGTAGGGAAAGTGTTACTATGCTCTAGGGACAGCTTTTAATAGCTTAGGAGGTGATTTGGGGGTGACAGGATCCCTTTAAATAATACATTATTCAGCACTAGATTGGTTGTGAGTGGCCTTTTTCTCCTTAAAAAACTTGGGGAGGGGTGTCCCTGTATTTCTTTTTTTTAACTTAATATTGGCGTTTGGACTGTTTTTTTTCCATTACGCAGTTTAAAGATCGGATTTATTAATTTTATATTTTGACAGATTGGGCATTTTTGAACGCGGTGATACCAAATATATTACTTTCTTTTTATTTTTACTTTTTTATTTTCAGTGGGGCACAAGGGAGTGATTTGAACTTTTATGTTATTTTTCATAATTAAAAAATGTGTTTAACTTTTACTTTCATTTACATACCCCCTTAGGGTACCTCAACATTGCACAGTCTGATAGCTTGTGCTGTACAGAGCTGTGATGATCCACAGCTCTGCATAGCACAAATGGTCACTTTCTGTGGATGCAGGCACTCGCCAGGCATTCACAGGAAGTGGGCCATGACAGCATCCGAGGCACTCACAGGACCACTGGCTGTCATAGCAATACATCGAGGCCTCATGATCACATCACTGAGCCACCGATGCAGGTGGAGAATAGCGCAATCTCCACCACGCCCCTTTAGATCATGCTGTCAGTGATTCACAGCACAGTCTGAGGGGTTAACAGCAACAGCCAGATCGCTGATCCGCTTGCATCTGTTACTTGCACATGTTGGCTGATGAGATCACCCAGCATGTGCAGGGAATGATGTGAGCTCAGCTTCTGAGCTTGCATCAAAGGGAGGTGACCAAGGACGTACCTCTACGGCCTAGGTCATGAAGGTGTCAAACAACTGTTTTGATAATTATTTTCACTCCTCTGTCTGAAGCACCAGGTTGTGGCCATTTATTGTGAAATTTTGTTCAATCCACTTCAGGATTATGCCCCCAGCAGTGTTCACTGGAATCTTCAGTAGTTTAAAAATTCTTCTGTAAATCAATACTATCATTATGTTTTGCAACAATAAAGTTGCAAAGGTCTTGAGACAACTCACTGATTTTATCCATCATGAGATGTTTCTTGGGTGGCACCTTGGTAAAGAAACACCTTTTTATAGGCCATAGGTTTAACCAGCTGATATTATTTTTCACTCATTGTCAGGATTGCTTTCTAATTACTGAGAGATTTCAGCTGGTGTCATGATTTTCCATTGCTTTTTGCACCTCTCTTTCTTGATGTGTTCAATATTTTTTCATTGTGTCATTTCTCATTATTGCACATAATTTCTGGGCATCTATGGCTTGATGGCTTGATTTCATTGACTGTGTGGACTGGATGGGTTGTTACCGACATCTGGTGATAAATTCATGTCAATAGCAGCCTTAGAAATAAATTTACTGAAATTTTGATGTGTGAACTTTATATATGGATATTTTATGTGCCAATAAAAACTTATCTGAGTTAAAAAAAAAAAAAAAGTTTACAAAGAATATTGGTGATGTATTCAATACTTATGTATGTATATACTCTACTTATATATGATTGACCCTGTGATGATGCACAAGTGTCTGTACTTGGTTAGAACAGTCATTCTGTGCTGACAGTCCCTTTAAATCAGGGGCTGGCTGGCTGAACTCAATCCAGGTGGCGGCATGACCCAGTCAGCCCTGAGGTGTCAGGTGAAGAGCGGGGAGGGATGTTCGCTGTCAGTTCCGGCTGGATGAGGAGCGGCGGGGGGGAAGGGTGTGTGAGGTCAGCTCCTGGCACTCACTCACTGCTGTGCTCCCACTCTGTCACAGTACAGCAGCTGTGGCCGCAAGCTGAGAGCCCGGCTAAACCACCAGCCTGGGGGGCGCTTGCCTGCTTCGGGTACACCTCTATGACTGAAAGCTGGCGGCTCCTGGGAGGGATAAAGTTAATATTCTCTTGATGGAGGAGCCTCGAAGCCCAAGAGGAGGCTGTCTGCCTTGAGAATGCAAGCAAGATGGCAGGACAACATTGTAACACTATTATCCTGTTGATTACCCTATGACCAGATAATTTTGTGGGCCGCCAGTGTCCCTAGGGACACAAATTGTGTACCAAGGCTGTCAGACATGGAAAATCAGGAATGAAATGCCTAAGCATCAATTATTCCACTGACATGCCACAATCCAGATCCACAGCTAGAAACGGGTGATGGCAGGAATCATTCCACTAAAGGATGATATAATATTACAAGGCATCATGGCCATATAAAAGAATGACATCACAAAGCACTCACTGATCTCAGGGAGACCAGTCGAGGAAAACACTGCGGGCAGCTGGTTAAAGCGCTCAAACACAGTGAAATCCATGGTGCATTGCCCCCTGGGAATTTGAATATGCAAATGGAGTCTGTGGAGCCTCGTTTAAAGGCCACGTCACACGCATCAATCTTATGAGCAATATTGCTTAAGCGATCTGCTTTTTTGATCGCTTAAGCGATATCGTTTGTGCGTCGCTGCGTGTAATCAAGCGATTTTACAATGTAAAATCGCTTGATTGTTTGATTGCAGATTTGTGAGCCGGAGCTCAAATCAAGCGATAATCGCTTGATCAATCTGCATCATCGTGGTGTGTGACACCACGATGAACGATCTCCCAGCAGCAGAGCCTATGCTGGGAGATGGTATCTATGGTAAACTTCGGGTTACTAAGCGCCGCGCGGCGCCTAGTAACCCGACGTTTACCATAGTTACCAGCGATCTCGCTGGCCCACATCGCTGGTGAGTCTGTCTGTGTGACAGCTCACCAGCGATGTGAGCGATATTGTTAGCGATCGCGCGTGCACGTGATCGCTAACAATATCGCTCATAAGATTGATGCGTGTGACGTGGCCTTTAGAGTCTCAAACATGGGACTAGCCAGATATCCCTCCGGGCAATGCTCCCACCTAGCCAGAATCTTACTCCACACTGCTGGGGGGAAACACCCCGAAACAGCTGTCTGTAGATGGATACCTGGCTTTGGTAATTCCCTTGTCAAATCCTTAAGCTCGTAACTGAGCGGGATAGTGACTGAAAGGGCCACTTAATATGGTGGTTATGGTGGTCTCCGCAAGGATTCCACCCCAGGGCTAGGTCCTTCCCTGGAGGGATATCTGGCTAGTCCCGTGTTTGAGACTTTTAATCGAGGCTCCACGGACTCCATTTGAATGTAAAAGAATGAGACGGACGCCTGGAAGATTTCTTCTGGTCACTATGAATGTTCTCTACGATATCTGACACTGTTTTGAGGTCTGATGACTAGGATGTATAACACGCACTGCAGCTGCTCAAGAACCTCTTTTCTAAGTGTATGTCAGACAGAGTTTGCCGCAGGTGATATGTTGCTTCTGCAGGAGGAGATTGAATTTTGTTTGTGCCTTGCCACATATGTTATCAGAATGTGATATGTATACCAATGTTATTTACAGATGTGTCAATGGAAATTTCTCATTGACCCGTTTTATATATACATTAGAGTTGGGGAACTGTTCGTATCGGTTCGTCCGGCAACTTTGAAATTGCCATTTTGGCTGGTGAAGTGTGAATGTATACACAATTGTACAGTTTGTGTATATATTTCCCTGTGAAAACAGTTAAAGGGGTTTTCTAATTTCAGAAAACACCTCTTGCCTGGTTGCAATTTGTTTGAAAATATAGAGCTCTACTCACCATGCTTGGGTCCAGTGCTGAGTCTCCGCCGCTGCTCTAAGTGTCTGTTATTGTACGCAGCACTGACGGTCATGTTGACAGCACTTCAGCCAATCAGTGAGCAGCTCCTGTTGTCAACTCACGCAGAGCAGCTATTGGCTGCAGCGCTCTTGATTTGACGTCAGTGTTGCAGGCAATAACAGACACTGGGAGCAGAGGCAGAGACTCATCATTGCACTCAGGAAAATAGTTAAAGTACAGTTTATAAAAAAAAAAACAGACTGCAGCCAAGAACAGGGGTTTGCAAAGCTGAAAATCCCCTTTAAGGGACCACTGATAAAACTCCTTTAAAAGGGAACTCCAGGGAGAGAAAACGTTTTAGTACTATCACTGCCCTCCTACATGATGAAGCTGAGCTGGGCACTGCAGATCTAGGATCTATAGATTGCTTATGAATCAACAAAATCATATCAGTTCCTCAGCTCTCACCCATCCCATAAGGGTACTTCACACACTGCAATATCGGTAGAGATATCGCTGAAACGTCACAGGTTTTGTAATGTAACAGCGATCTCTCCAGCGATGTTGCAGTGTGTGACACGCATCTGCGACCTGGCCCCTGCTGTGAAGACGCTGATCGCTACAAATCGTTCAGGACCATTTTTGGTCCTTGGCCTCCTGCTGGTCATCACGCATCGCTGAGTGTGATAGCCAGAGACCAGCAACCTCACAGCCACTGCCCAGCCCCGCACATTAGATGCTGGGCACTGGTAACCAGGGTAAACACCAGGTAACTAAGCAGCGCGCGCTGCTTAGTTACCCGGTGTTTACCCTGGTTACCAGCATCCTCCCGCTGAGCCCAGCCTGTAAGCGGGAGGACGCTGGTAACCAGGGTAAACAACAGGTAACTAAGCAGAGCGCACTGCTTAGCAACCTCATATTTACCCTGGTTACCAGTGTGGCACCCCATGGGTTAATGTGCCACAGTAACATCACAAGGGTTAACTCCCCACACAGCACTGCACACTGCACCAGAACCTCTAGGCCAGAAGGGGGAGCTCCAGCAGTTCCCTGATATATTCTGGTCTGAGGAGGAAGTAGTTAGTTGACAGTTGACAGTTCAGTTTAGTGCAGGGAGCACTAGGAGGAGGACCTGTAAATGGGAGCAGTGCTGAGCTCCTGACGGGGACCACTGACTACTTTCAGGCCTGAAGCCAGGGTCTGAGGAGAGAAGTACAAGAAACAGAGGAACATATCTGGGAGACTGAGTTACCTCATAACTCGCCCCAGAGGAGCGCAGAGACTGGATACCGGATCCGAATCTGTGACTGAAACACGCTGCACAGAAAACACCGGGATAGTGGAGGTTGTAGATCTACACGATACCTCAGCAAAGCAACACGGCTGGGTCAGCAGCACACGGAAAGACTCAAGTTGCCTAGCAAAGGGGGTACCTGTGAGGAGAGACAGGGCCAGCAGCTCAGCTAAAGCAGCAGCAGGGCCATACACAAGGCGCAGGAGTAAGAAGCTGAGGACCCGGACAGGGTGGGAGCATACCGGCCCCGGTACAGACTCCGTGGACAGTACTTGCTGAACAACAACTCCAGTAAAGACTTGGAAAACTACAAAACCGTGAGTCTATGTGATCTTTGTGCTCAGCTCCTACGTTCCCTCACAAGCAGCTATCATCTCTACTACTACCCCTACTATCCTGCAACATCTATAGCACTATCTATAGACTCTTACTACCACAGCCCCGGGGAACTCAGCTCTACCTGCGGAGAGACATTACATCCTCAGCTGCCAAACATCATCCTCGGAGGTTCTGCAGCAGCGGTGGTCACCCTGACCACAACCCGTGGGTGGCGTCACGACAAACTTCCCTGTAAATACCCCCCATTACTTGCGGAACCCGGAATACGGTCCGGACCAAAACCGCCGTGATATCCCCAGCAGTACCCCGGTCCGGTACTGAGTACCCCGTCCCAGTCGGCTCCACACCAGCGATCTCACAGCTGCTGAGTCGCTGGTGAGTCTGCCTGTTTGACAGCTCACCAGTGACTGCATAGAGACTTTCCAGCAATCCCGGCCAGGTCGGATCACTGGTGGGATCGCTGGAAACTCTCAGCGTGTAAAGGGGCCCATAGGGGGTCACAGAAAATCAGCTTCATGCTGCCGCAGAGAGCACGAGGTGTGTTGGGGTGTGGACCCTGAGGACTCCAGGATCATCTTACATTTTATAGAATGTTATGCTGCACAGACGTCCGGATGCTTTCTTGTGACTGACGAGAAAGTGAGGAATCTGGACCCATACAAAGTTTCAACGGAAAGGAATCTACCAATATGATATGGGGGAGGGGAGACCATGGCAGTGCTAATCAGTGCAGTACTTGTCAGCACACATTATGCACCATCATATCATTGTACAGCAGAGGATCATAGCGTGTATTTCTATCTTCTTGGTGCCATGATTGTTATTTGAAGCAAGAACAGCCCTGTCACATTACATAGGATGTATATCAGGGGCAGGATTGTACTGTGACAATGGGCCCGGTGGCCATGCCCCTTGCCACGCCCCCTCCCCATACAGAATTGTGAGGGGGCAGAAATTTAAGATGATCTTGGAGCCCCCAGGGTCCACTTCACCGCACACGTCCTGTCACAGCTGCATGAGGGTGAATTTCTATGTCCCTTGAGGGAGAGCTGAGAACTGAGGAGCAGGTATGATTTTATTGAATTATAAGCCATCTAGAGATTCTAGAACTACAGGGTACAACTCTGGCTCATCATGTAGCATGGCAGGGACTGTACTAAAAAGTTTTCTCTCCCCGGAGTTCCCATTTAAGGGACCGCTGTTAGAGTTATACACTGCGAAAACTAGACAGATCTGTTAATATAATTTCTATAGTATGTTCATATTTTGTAATCAGTTTTATAGCTGTTCCCCATGGTGATATAGCCCTTGTTATTATTTCATTTACTAATAGAAACAATAAATAACAGCCATGCGGTTTCCATAGCGAATGTCCTAATGTAGATTATTTTGTACTCAGGTTTATTCATTGCTTCTTAGCTTCAGGTGCTTCATATACAGTATTAAATACCTGTGTCTACCTTGTATGTTTCAGAAAACCAGCATCTGCTATCTGTCCTTCCCAGACTCATATTCAGGTAGGCAGAGCAGTCAATAGACTGACATTGTCACAAAAGAGCACACAAAGAATATATAAAGTGTTTAAGACATATTT
This sequence comes from Allobates femoralis, assembly GCA_033576535.1. NCBI lineage: Eukaryota > Metazoa > Chordata > Amphibia > Anura > Aromobatidae > Allobates > Allobates femoralis. The sequence goes on from JARQOC010000004.1 coordinate 233,803,273, forward strand.
AATTTTTTACTTTAGACAAAATATAGTAAAATAGAATGAATCAAACTTAATCATTTTGTGGCGCAACATATGTTTTTCTATATAACTTATGTGTTGGGTAGGGTCTTGGCAGGGGTTATAATAATAATGATATTATTATTATTATTATTATTATTATTATTATTATATATATTGTTTTGTACTTTTCTGTCACCAGAAAGTCATTTTTTTGTGCAAATTAAAGGAAATCTGACACCAAGTCTTTGCTACCCATCAGCAGCATAATGTAGGGGCAGAGACCCCTAAGTGATGTGTCACTTACTGGGCTGTTTGATATTATTTTGATAAAATCACAGTATTTTCTATGCTGCAGATGTAGCAGTTATTTGAATATTAAACTCTGTATAACCCCACCTCCACAACTGGTTGGCAGCTACCCATGTACTGTGTAAACTAATAGCTGCCAATCAGTGGTGGCAGTGGGATTATACAGACCTCATGAATTTGCTTGACTACCTGGCAGCAGGTTTACTAGTCCTTTATAATAATCTCCTGCTGATAAAACTATGATTTTATCCAAACTACAATAGGCAGCCCAGTAAGTGATACATCACTGGAATCAGGTTCTCTGCCCCTACATCATGCTGCTCTCAGATTAGGTGACAACACCTGGTGGCAGATTCCTTCAATTATGTTATTGATTTTTGTTCCATTGTAACTGGAGCGATTGTCAAATCCATCCTCTGAATGCAGACTTTTTTTGTTGTTTTTATTTTTAAGGCAGTCAAAAGCAACATGTTTTCTAATGCAAACCTCTCCAGGAAATGCTCCTTCTATTTGGAATGTTTGATGGAGCTTGTCACTTCCTGAAGTGTTTCATGTTTCGGTTTTGAATAGTTTATTAGGTGTTTCAAAAGAGTTTTTCCAGAATCTTTTTTTTGCAATCTTTCCATTGGACAGGGCCTAGTTTGGAGAGTATTCCAAAAACTACTAGAAAAAAGCAGCATCAGAAAGACTTACCATCGATGCCAAAAACAAAAACCAATACTGCACTTACAGAATGCAGTCAGACCCCACTATGTGAAGCAAGCCCAAGTGCAGGCTAATAAATCACCTCAACCTACAACAAGGTGTGGGAGGCGACTTGCCATGCATACAATGGGCCTGCATTTGACTGCATAATACAGTCTCATAACCTCTCCATATAGTATAATGCAGCCCCATATCCTCTCCATATAGTAAAATACAGCCTCATAGCCTCTCTCTATATTGTATAATGCAGTTTCATAACCTCTCCATATAGTATAATACAGCGTCAAAACTCTCCATATAATGCAGACCCAAATCCTACCATACAGTGCAGGTTCATAACTTTCCATATCGTGCAGCCTCATATCTCTCCATATAGTGCAGTATTATATTTGCAGCCTTCTATTATATATGCAGCCTTATATCATTTCCATATGGTGCAGTATTATAAATGCAGCCTTCTCCGATATGGTGCAGTATTATATATGCAGCCTTCTCCCTTATAGTGCAGTATTATAAATGCAGCCTTCTCCCATATAGTGCAGTATTTTATAAGCAGCCTTCTCTCATATAGTGCAGCATTATATATGCAACCTTCTCCCATATAGTGCAGTATTATGTATGCAGCCTTCTCCCATATAGTGCAGTATTATATATGCAGCCTTTTCCCATATAATGCAGTATTATATATGTAGTATTGTTATCTCTGTATTTTATATCATTCCCTACCTTTGAAGGAAACTTTATCAACGGTCATCACCGAGGAGTAATAGATCATGGATATTTCATCTTCTGCTATCATAGTGGTGTTAGATACATACAGGAGCCTCTCTCTCTGCCGGGATCTAATGTTTAACAATGTGATCATGTAAAAAATGCAACTTATTAAAAAATGTGTTCTGTAATACATGCCTATTACAATATGGCGGCACACGAGTGCTTATAGTTCTATATTGTAGTGCCGTATTAATGCACTATATGGCAGCACACAGGATGTCTATTGTTTTTATAACAAGATATTGTTTGGAGGTTCTATATGAAGGAAGAAAGATGCTGATAGTTATATCATACTGTGTTGTATGGAGACACACAGTCATCGTATGGCGGCGCACAGATTGTTTATGATTTTGTAATATGGTGTGATTCTAAAGCTCTATAAGGCGGCAAAGTGCCCATGGTTCTATAATATAGTGCTGTAGTGAGCCACTCTACGGCAACATGCATAGTGTCTGTAGTTTTTTAATATGGTGCTGTTTGGCGGCACTATATGGTGGTTTATGATTCTTTATTATTATGCTATATGGAGGCACTATATGGTGACATGTAAAGTGTCTATGGTTTTGTAATATAGCATTGTTTGGCGATGCTATATAGTAACATACCCTGTCTATGTCTATAGTTTTGTAATATGGTGCTGTTCAGGAGCCCTATATGGTGGCTTATGGTTCTATATTATGATGCCGTATGACTGTATGACTATTATTTTGCAATATGGAGCTAATTGGAGGCACTATAGGGCAGTATACATAGTACTTAAGTTTAGCATACTGTTCCATACAGAGGAACTATATGGTGACAAAGTCTACAATTCTGTAATATAGTGCTGTATGGAGACACTACATGGTGACACATAAAGCACCAAGTTTCTATAATATGATGCCAAGGGGACTCCCTGTGCCGCCAGACTGTGAAATCACATTGCACAAGGTCAAATAGCGCTTTATAACTGCACTACAGAGCGGCAAAGATCTACCTCTGGGGCCCTCCTACGGCTCAGGAGCCCCTCTCTCGCTCCTGGGGCCGGCGGCTCCCCATAGTCCTGTCAGCTGCTGATCCCTGCGGGAGCTGCCATCACCAGGCCGCAAAGCCCCGCCCACAGGATGACCTCATCATGTCTCCATCTGGCAGCCATGCCTAATATGTCGCCGCAGGTTTGCACCGCCGCCTCCCCTCCCTAACACACTGGAAACGCTTTCACATGGATGTGCGTTCTTAGAGAAGCACATCCATGTGAAGTGGGGGCCCGGCGCTGCGATCGGCCTGGGCCCCTTATAGGTCCAGGCCCCCGTTGCACCTGCGACCCCTGCGACTGCGATCGTTACGCCACTTATTGTTAGTAATTTTGGTTACGGCAGTATCAGTGGAGGGGACAGAAGCTGGATTGCGGGTTGTCAATCAGTAAGTTAAATGAGTGGTGGAAGGAAATTTCAGCATGGACATGCTGTCCATGCATGAGCTTTGTGATCCCTTTGGAAAAATTAGATTGGCCCAAGAGTGCCCGGTCTGCATAAATAGCATACTACTATATGTGTTGGGATCAAGTCAATGTTTAAAGGGGAACTCCAGTGAGAGAACTTTTTAGTACAGTTCCTGCCCTCCTACATGATGAAGCAGCACTGTACACTGCAGTTCTAGGATCTGTAGAACTCATATAAATCGATAAAATCATACCTGCTCCTCAGCTCTGACCTTCTCCCCTCATGAAACAGAGAATTTCAGCATGTCAGCTTCATGCAGTAGCAGAAAGCTGGAGGTGTGTCAGGGGCATGGACCCTGGGAGCTGCAGGAACATCCTACATTCCAGCGCCCTCACACATCTGTATAGGGAGGGAGCGTGACCTCCGACACCCCATGCTCACACTACAATCCTGTCCCTGATATACCATCATATGTGACAGGGGGGTCCAGGTTCGAAATAGCAATCATGTCACCAAGCAGATACAAATACATGCTGTGATCCTCTGCTGTATGATGATGCATAATGTGTACTGTTATTGTGAGGCTAGGAGCAGAGGCAAAGCATTACATTGATTGATTCAGCTCTGCATGATTTCCCCTCCCCCATAGGAACATTGTAGCTTCCTATCCCTCCAATTTTCAATGGATTATTATCATCACTCCTCATTGGAATGTAGGCTGATCCTGCAGCCCCCAGCATCCAAACCCCTGACACGTCTCCTGCTTTCTGTTCTTGCATGAAGCTCTCAGGCTGAAAGTATATGTCTCATGAGGGAGGGGGGAGATCAAAGGAACAGGTATGATTTTATTGAATTATAAGAGATCTATAGATCCTAAAACTGCAGTGTAGCGCTCTGCTTCATCAAGTAGCATTAAAAAGTTTTTTCTCACCGGAGTTCCCTTTTAATGGTTACAGTAAATTTTATTTTTTTACTGATCTAATGCAGTTGTAATAAAAACCAAGATATACAGGGGTTGGACAAAATAAAGGAAACACCTAATGTTTTGGCATCATAATCTTCGAACATGTTATAAACATGCAAACCGTGACATATGTTAATGTTTTGTAGTTGATTACTGTGTTAAGTGATATGTGTATGTAAATTAACTGTTTGTTTTGCTGAATTGTAAGAACATTGATGAGAACCTGATACCAATGGCAGACCTTTCGGATTTTCAAAAAGGCCAAATTGTTGGTGCTCGTATGGCAGGCGCTAGTGTAACAGAAAGTGCCCGAATGCTTGGCGTGTCAAGAGGTACTGTCCCAAAGTAATAACTGCGTTTGAAAGAGAAGGAAAAACGTCCGCAGCAAAGCACAGGTCCGGCCAGTCAAAGTTGACTGAGAGAGACCGTCGGACTCTAAAGCGAATTGTGAGATCTGGATTCCACGGAAGAGCTGAAATTAGAAAACCGCTGCTCTCAATGACAAATGTTTCCAAGCGTTTAGAGTGGTGTAGAAACCTCCAGAATTGGTCCCTCGAGCAGTGGAAACATGTGATATTCTCAGACGAATCATCGTTTACCACATTTTCCAACCTCCGGCTTAGTGTACGTTTGGAGACAGCCGAAAGAAGCATTTCATCCAGACTGCCTTCTCCCAACCGTAAAACATGGCGGAGGTTCTGTGATGATCTGGGGTGCTATTTCGTGGAGATCCGCCGGGCCAATGATATCACCTTGTATGAATCCATACCTCGGAGAATTGAGGATGTAATCGCCGCAAAAGGTGGACCTACACCATAGTAAACTAACTTTTGTTGATTTTTTCCAGGTGTTTCCATTATTTTGTCCAACCCCTGTATTTGTACAGCTTTTATGCAGACTTTGATGTCCATGTTTCCAGACAACAAATAAACCATGTGAAAGGTAATCCTACTCTGATATCGACAGTTTAATATTGAAGGGAACCCCCAAACTTTCTCTGACTGATGATAAAAAGGAGATAAAGTGCATCCTTTGTTCTTTATACGATAAGCCACCACTAAATATGTGTGGCAGCTGCTTTCTCATAGAGAATATAGGAGCATTTGGCTAAGAGACAACTATCTAAAGTCTTTGTGGGCCTTATTCTCCTTCATCTGTCCTCTTCTAAGGTTTGATGCTAAATACCTGTCAAAACATGTAAAGGTAAAGCCAATGGTCCTTAATTCAAAACTGAGGGTGCATGCACACGACCTGAGCGAAGCAGCGGGTAGCCGCAGGGAGACCGCAGCCACTCTGTACTCACCATGTGTGGCGGGTGCAGTCACCCGATGGGAGCCGCTTCTGACTCCGCAGCATGAAATGAACATGCGGAGGAGGAGCGGACTCCCGGGAACCCGCACCGCAGCTCCAAAGACGCTGCGGGCGGGTTACGCATAGTGAGGATGGGATTTCTTGTACTACGCAGCGTTTTGGACGCAGCAGCAAGATGCTGCGTCCAAAACCCTGCGTTCACTGATCGTGTGCACGCACCCTAATGGTATTTTTTATAAGAATTTCATACTACATGATAGTAGCGTGGACAGGTGATGATTTAGATGATTTCTCTAGATATGTCCGGAAGGACATCCTGTTCATGTAGAGATATAATTGAATGCTTAGTGTAAATCTGTAAGTGTGTTCTGCATTTTGTGATATTCCTACTGCAGGTTGTCTGGGTGACACACAGTTTACATTTCGTATGCGCCGCTCAGCAGGACATAGGAATTCCCTTCATGATGATGAGAAATATAATCGAGATGCTCCTGTTACTCTGCAGGTTAGTTCAATTATTGAATATACTCAGCAAGGTATACAGTAATACTTTGACTGTTTATGCCCCTCATCCTGGTATATGGCCCCCATTCTTAAACTTTATATATGATCCCCCAACCTGGTATATGTTCCCCATCTTGTCCCCATCCTGGTATATCACTGGAAAATAATAGACTAGAAGGTTTTTGTTGCAATATTCAGAGAAATTGCACTTCTCAAATACTGTATGAGTCAAAACATTGTATATTGACATTGTAGAAAAAAAGATCGCCGAGTGTATTTTTCTCCGGTGACATAGTTTATTTATAAGAAGAAAAAATCTCTCGTATTCCAACACTTGGATTATGTCACCCACCATTAAATTATGGATAAATAATATGAATCTTCATGTTTATCATGCATTCATACTGGAGAGAAAGATGTTTTATTAATATGAAATCGCATTACATATTACATTAATGAAATTTGTAAATAACAGACCACCGTGTGCTTGATCAAGTCCACATAAATGTATATTTGTATCATCTTTAGATAAAAACACACAGATTTCTCTAATGCATGAGATGTATATGAAATATTAGTCTGCATTTGTTCACTATATGTGGTTTCTTCAATTTAGCAATAGGGGACTCTTCCAACATTCAATTAAGTAAAAAATGTTTGTACCGTGTTAGTCAGTAGATAGAAAAATATTAGAATCTGAGAGTCCTCAGTGGTTGATACTTTTGAATGGCTAACTGAAAAGATGGTAAGAAAAAGCAAGCTTTGAAGACTCTATGGTCTCTTCATCAGGCTTAAAGGGCACCTGTCACTTCGATCTAGCCCTCTCTCTTATCACTACCTGTCCCTGCACCTTCCTAGCTGTTCCCTAACCATCCCTCTCTGAGCTAAAGGGGCCCTATAACAATTTATAAAAATTAATTAGAAGTTACATATGGTCTCCATCTAGGAGACTGGAAAGGCGGGCTCCTGGCTCCATGATTCCCTCCTCGCGGTGTACAAGCACGCCCAGCTGGGCTTCATCCCTCCTGCAGCTTTGCCAAATCCCTTTGGAATCTCCCACCCTCTCTGCCAGTGTAGTGCCTGGTGCATTGTGGGCCTAATCATGTGATCGGCCCGGTGCATTATGGACCTAATCACGTGATCGACCCGGCTCCGCGCATGTGCAATGCTCATTTGAAGCCGGGCCAATCACATGATTAGGCCCACAATGCATCAAGCCGATCACGTGATCAGCCCCATAATGCACCGGGCTGATCACGTGATAAGGTCCATAATGCACCGGGCCAGATATGACGTTCCAGCCCGGCATTACACAGGCAGAGAGGGCAGGAGATTCCAAAAGGAAGTGGCAAATCAGTAGGAGGGATGACGCCCAGTGGGATGTGCTTGGACACCGCGAGGAGGGAATCATGGAGCCCGCCTTTCCAGTCTCTTAGATGGAGACCATATGTACAGTTGTGGCCAAAAGTATTGACACCCCTGCAATTCTGTCAGATAATACTCAGTTTCTTCCTGAAAATGATTGCAATCACAAATTCTTTGGTATTATTATCTTAATTTAATTTGTTTTAAATGAAAAAGCACAAAAGAGAATGAAGCAAAAAGCAAAACATTGATCATTTCACACAAAACTCCAAAAATGGGCCAGACAAAAGTATTGGCACCCTCAGCCTAATGCTTGGTTGCACAACCTTTAGCCAAAATAACTGCGATCAACCGCTTCCAGTAACCATCAATGAGTTTCTTACAATGCTCTGCTGGAATTTTAGACCATTCTTCTTTGGCAAACTGCTCCACGTCCCTGATATTTGAAGGCTGCCTTCTCCAAACTGCCATTTTTAGATCTCTCCACAGGTGTTCTATGGGATTCAGGTCTGGACTCATTGCTGGCCACCTTAGAAGTCTCCAGTGCTCTCTCTTAAACCATTTTCTAGTGCTTTTTGAAGTGTGTTTTGGGTCATTGTCCTGCTGGAAGACCCATGACCTCTGAGGGAGACCCAGCTTTCTCACACTGGACCCTACATTATGCTGCAAAATTTGTTGGTAGTCTTCAGACTTCATAATGCCATGCACACGGTCAAGCAGTCCAGTGCCAGAGGCAGCAAAGCAACCCCAAAACATCAGGGAGTCTTCGCAATGTTTGACTGTAGCAGGGATCGTGTTCTTTTCTTTGAATGCCTCTTTTTTTCTCCTGTAAACTTTATGTTGATGCCTTTGCCCAAAAAGCTCTACTTTTGTCCCATCTGACCAGAGAACATTCTTCCAAAACGTTTTAGGCTTTCTCAGGTATGTTTTGACAAACTCCAGCCTGGCTTTTTTATGTCTCGGGGTAAGAAGTGGGGTCTTCCTGGGTTTCCTACCACACAGTCCCTTTTCATTCAGATACCGACAGATAGTAAGGGTTGACACTGTTGTACCCTTGGACTGCAGGGCAGCTTGAACTTGTTTGGATGTTAGTCGAGGTTCTTTATCCACCATCCGCACAATCTTGCGTTGAAATCTCTCGTCAATTTTTCTTTTCCGTCTACATCTAGGGAGGTTAGCTACAGTGCCATGGGCTTTAAACTTCTTGATGACACTGCGCACGGTAGACCCAGGAACATTCAGGTCTTTGGAGATGGACTTGTAGCCTTGAGATTGCTCATGCTTCCTCACAATTTGGTTTCTCAAGTCCTCACACAGTTCTTTGGTCTTCTTTCTTTTCTCCATGCTCAATGTGGTACACACAAGGACACAGGACAGAGGTTGAGTCAACTTTAATCCATGTCAACTGGCTGCAAGTGTGATTTACTTATTGCCAACACCTGTTAGGTGCCACAGGTAAGTTACAGGTGCTGTTAATTACACAAATTAGAGAAGCATCACATGATTTTTCTTTTTTTTTATCCAGGTAATATTTATTGTTTTATCAACATAAACAAACATTACAAATAGCATGACAAAGCCAATAAAGTAAAACATAACCCTTGACATCCAAAAGAAAAAGGGAAAAAGAAAGACTACTACAGTTGAAATAGAGCATCAAAAACAGAGCTAGTAAAGGAAAAAAGAAAAGAACATACCCCCTCCCCTTCCCACCCCCTCCCAAGGCGATCCCATTCTCCCTCCGGCAGCCAGACATCGGAAAATACGAAACCATGAAAAGTAACATGCAAGAATCAAGCACGAGTCACCTTTTGAGTAAATCCCTACAAATCAGGAGAAGCCAGTCCCGGGGAATCCAGCCAGCCACTCCAAATATTAGAGAAAACCCTCTCCTTCCCTCGCTTGGAGTAAATGGCTTTCTCCCTGCGAACATTGAGATTAATCCTGTTTATATACTCCCTGCGGGAAGGGGATCTATCAGATATCCAATACAGAGCGATCAGCTTACGAGCAATAAAGAGCATTCTGGTAATTGCTAGTAGAGAGAGGTCGTCACCATATAGTGGTTCAGTACACCCCAGTACACAGATGAGTGGGTCTGATGGAACACTCTGTCCCATAGCTGAGTGAATGATAGTAAATACTTTGTTCCAGAATATGCGTATAATTGGGCATGTCCATAGCATATGGAGAATATCAGCGTCGTCCATCTGGCACTTGGGGCAAGTGGAATCTGGCCGCAACCCTCTATCAAAGAGCCACTTAGGGGTCCGGTAGACCCTATAAATAACGTAAAGCTGCGAGAGACGCGCAGGTTCACTGAGGGATAAATTGGGAATATTCTGCAAAATCGAATCCCATTGATCATCCGTAATAGTCCCCAACTGCGACTCCCACTTACTCCTAGAGACCATTGGGTGTTTGGACAATATCACAGTGAGAAGGCATTCATAGATGAAGGAAATCAGACCTTTACAGGTCGACAAAGAGCCAAGAATATTAACCACCATGTCCTGTTGTATCACAATACAGGACATACGCTGTTGGGCATTAAAAGCATGTCGTAGCTGTAGGTACTGAAAAAACATCGAGTGTTGTAGTGCGAATTCCGCCCGTAGTTCCTCAAAGGTTTTCAGCACTCCAGCTCTCAACAGCTGTGCTATCCACCAGATGCCAATCCTTCTCCACTGTGCAAAGCCTTTGAGTGACTGCAGCTCCGGGAGCCTATGGTTATCCCATATGGGGGTATATCGTGTGTATGCTGTGACACCTCTAATGCTCTTTACCTTCTCCCAAACCTTTACCATAAGAAGTAGTGTCGGGCTCCTCACCCCAACGGCCCGCAGTCTATCAGCCTCCAGATGTGAGAGCAGTGATCCTCGCCCCACCAGGAACTCAACAATCCTACCCACTGAGTCAACCGGGCTCATTTCAGCGCCCCGCGCCAGGTGCTGGCACTGGGATGCCAGATAATAAATCCAGGGATTCGGCAGTGCCAATCCACCCTCGTCCTTAGGCTTTTGGAGATGTTCTAGTTTAATACGTGCCTGACCACCCTGCCAAATAAAGTCTCGAAAGATAGCATTTATTCTATAAAATCTGTTTTGGGGGAGCCATACCGGAGCGTTATGCAGGATATATAATAGCTGGGGCATAATAACCATCTTCAATAGATTGACTCTGCCCACCACCGAGAGGCGCAGTTTAGCCCATGCACAGGTCTTCTGTTTGAGTTTGAGCAGCAAGGGCGCCAGGTTAAGACGTTCAAAGTCTCCCAGTTTGGTCGAAGCAACAATTCCCAGATATTTAAATACCGATACAACCGGCATTGCAGTAGCTACGGTTACTTCAGAATCTAAAGGTAGCAAGGATGACTTGTCCCAGTTAATGACCAATCCCGACAGGCGGCCAAAATCAGCCAGTAATGACATGGTCCTAGATAAGGATTCATCAGGGTTGGCCAGGAACAGAAGCAGGTCATCGGCATATAATGCTAGCTTCTCCATATGAGTCCCATATTTAAATCCCACAATTTCAGGGTCACAACGTATCCTGGCTGCCAGTGGTTCTATCGCCAGTGCAAATAGCAGTGGCGACAGAGGGCAGCCCTGCCTCGTGCCACGACCAAGAGTGAAGCGCCCGGAGATCCGTCCGTTAGCCCGCACCATAGCACACGGTGAAGTATAAAGGAGTCGGATCCAGGCAATGAAGCCAGGGCCAAATCCCATGCGCTCAAGTATTAACCACAGGTAGGGCCATTCAACGCTATCAAAAGCTTTAGCGGCGTCCAGAGACAGGACTACCCTCCGCCCCACATTCTCCGCACTCACCTGCATATTTAAGAATAACCGCCGTATATTAATAGAAGTAGATTTGTTTGGCATAAAACCCGTCTGATCGGGGTGAATTAAGTGTTCAATAACAGTTGCCAATCTAATAGCCAAGACTTTGGCAAGAAGTTTTGTATCTACCGGCAACAAAGAGATGGGTCTGTAGGAATCTGGGAGCGTCGGGTCCTTATCTTTTTTCAGAATGACTGTGATGATGGCCTCCCGCATGGAAGGTGGAAGGGAGCCAGCCATCAGGCTCTCCCGATAGGTATCCAAAAGGACTGGAAGTAACACCTCCTTATATTTTTTGAAAATTTCCACAGGAAGACCATCAGCACCAGGTGCCTTCCCATTAGACATAGTTCCCAGCGCCCCTTCCAGCTCATCAAGAGTAATAGGCTCTTCCAGACGGTTCATTAAGTCTCGCGGCAGCGACGGCAGCTCCACCCCAGTCAAGAATGCCTCTAGCTCAGCAGATCCTGCAGAATAGCGGGAGGAGTAAAGTTCCTGATAGAACCGTTTAAGGGTGGAGACAACATCAGGTGCACTACACGACATAACACCGTCTGGATTACGCAAATGGGGGATAAAAGATGAGTCACGTTGTGCAGAAGTGATCACGGATAGCAAGTGACCAACTCTCTCAGCGTTCTCGAAACATTGCGTAGACTGAAACATACGTTTCTGATCTGCTTTACGCATAGTGTACTCGGTGGCCTGTTCCTGAGCCCGTTTCAGCCTTGACCTAGTATCAGGGGTAGATTGAATCGACAAAGCAGTTTCAGCCGCTTCAAGCTCACGAAGGACCACGAGTTCACCAGCCTTAGATGACGTCTTAACCTTGGCTATTTCCCTTGTGCACATACCCCTCAGATAGGCCTTAAGAGTATCCCACACCACTCCCACGGGGCAGAGCCACCATTAAACTGCAAAAACTCGTTCAGTTCGGCTCCAAATCTCTCCTCCTTATCTATCAATTGTAGCCAATAAGGGTTCAACCTCCAAGCCGCGCATCGCACCCGACCCGGGTCATCCCACCGGAGAAGGACACTCAAGGGAGAATGATCAGAAACCGTTCTGGGCAAATAGGAGACCTCAGAGACCAGGTCCTGCATAAAGCGATCCCCCAGGGCCAAGTCAATGCGCGACAAGGAAGAGAAGGTGGAGGAGAAGCACGAGTATAGATAAACTTCAGGGTGTCTACTTCTCCACAAATCAATCAACGCCACTTCCCGCAGCAAAACTCCAAATGGTGTAGCATTACCCTCCGGTCTGGCAGGGGTCCGCGAACTCTTGTCCCAGTGTGAGTCAGCAATGTTGTTAAAGTCCCCCACAATTATAAACGGGACATTGGGGTAATCTCCCACAATGGTGAGTATCTTATGAATAAGTCCACTATGAAATGGTGGCGGGATATAAACAGAAATTAGCAATAATATTTTAGTGAAGAGCCGACAGTGCAGGACCACGTAACGACCCTCATCATCAACTCGTGTACCCAAACATTGAAAGTGCGCATTAGTGTGTATCAGCATACTAACTCCGCGAGAGTATTCAGAGTACGTAGAGTGGAAACCTACCCTAACCCAGCGTTTATTAAGGACACCCAAGGTCTCAGGAGTAAGATGGGTCTCTTGCAAACAGATCACAGTGGGCTTCTGCGCTAAGATCAAGCTGAACACAGCCTGTCGCTTGACTGGGGATTTCAGGCCACGGGTGTTCCAACTCACAATCCGTATTTCACCCATGATCAAGTAACAACACACATATAACCAGTCTCTGGCTACATCTCAGGATCCGGGATCGTCTTCTAACCCATACCCCCCCACCTCCCTCCCCACCCCCTGCCCCATTACTAAAAAGGAAAACTGAAAAACAAAAAACAAACAAACAGTCCAAGGGCGATGTTAGCCCCATTTCACAATAAAGTGGACGCTTCAGTTCCATAGCGCCATCCGCGCAAAAAATAAACATGAGTGTCAGTCCCAGCGACCTGGATCCAACAGGCAAAATAGGAGTACTCCAAAGATGAGGTAATTAAATGCGATAATAACAAGGTGCGGCGTCAGTCGGAGAAGAATATTAGGAGGGAAGAAAAGTAAGGAAGAAGAAGATAGGAGAGAAAGAGAGGAAAGGCTATAGAGAGCACAAGAAGAGAACAAAGGGGCAGATAGGGCATAGGAAGAAGAGAAAAAAAAAAAAAAAAAAAAAAAAGGGGGGGGGGGGGAAAGGGGGAAAAAAGAGGAAAAGAAAGAGGGGAGGGAAGGAAAGCAGAGAGGGGAAGGAGAAAATTCAAAGAAAGAGAAAAGAGGGGGGGGAGGGAGGGAGGAAGGGGGGGGAAGGAAGAAAGAAGTCAAATATGCCAACAATGAACATCACATTAGAGCAAAACCCATTTAGCGGAGGGCCGCCTCCACGGCCTGACGAGGGCAATCAAGAAGGAGATAGAATCAGAGACAGTACTCTCTCAGTCGGCAGAGTCTCGGTCGGCTTCCCTGCGCAACCGCAACTCATTACGATCCAACCAGTCCATGGCATCTTGGGCTTCAAAGAAAAAATGTGATTTATCATCAGCCAGAATCTTCAATTTAGCAGGGAACAAAACAGAATATTTGACTCCCAGCTCCCGGAGACGAGCCTTCACCGGGGCGAACTTGGCCCTCCGCCGCTGGACTTCTGGGGAGTAGTCCGGATAAAATGAGACTCTGGCACCATTAATGAGAACATCCTGATGATTTCTGGAGTAGTTGAGGATAATATCACGGTCTCTGTAGTGGAGTAGTTTTGCGAGGACAGTCCTAGGCTGGTGCCCCGGGGGAGGGGGATGAGCAGGGACTCTGTGTGCTCGTTCAATGGCATAGAGACGAGTCAGGCGGTCAGCACCAATTATCTCCTTGATCCATGACTCAAAAAACAAAGTAGGGTTCCCTTTTTCGTATCTCTCAGGCACACCTACTATGCGAACGTTATTACGGCGTGATCTATTTTCTAGATTGTCCGTCTTAGCATGTACCATCTGGAATTCCTTCTTAACTTCAGAGTGAAACTTGACAGAGGGTGCCAGCTGCATCTCCACTTTAGACACTCTTTTTTCCAATTCTTTGGTCTGCCCCTTCGCCTCATGTAAATCATGGCGTACAGTTTGGACAGTCTCTTGTAGGTGGCCTAGTTGAGTCAGTACATGTGATATTGATGATCCACACTGAAGCACAGCCCGAAAAACATCTTTTATAGTAGGTTCAGCTGGTGTCTGTAGGGCTAGAGCCGCCAGCATGTCATTATTTTGTGCTAGCACAGTTCCCCAGCTGCCCTGGGCCTCCTGCTCCTCTGGAGTCTGAGCACACACATTTACACCTCCCCCATCTCTCCCCTGTCCCGAGGCCGTCGCCACAGCAGTGTGCTCTGCCCCCTCAGAGAGACCATCCGTCTCCTCCTGTCCTGCCTGCTCCAGCCTCTCCACACGAGCGAACTGCTGCAAGCGTGCAGCAGCCGCTCTATTCCGTGCCACGCTCACCGGCTCCTGTTCCAGGAAGGAGCTCGCCTCCGTCCCGGCGCCATCTTGGAGGCCGCCGCCCGCTTCACCAGGGGCCTTTTTCTGGGTCCTCTTGACCATTTCGCCGCCTCACCGGGTCCCACAGGTACCTTAATATGATCCCGGTCACCAGGGGAACCACCGGGGCCGCGTTGAGCGATCCGGTCGCGGGGATTACAGGGTTAATGAAGGATCAAGCGCGGGAGCTCTGCAGGCGCACGTCCTCCTCACATGCCGCTAGGCCACGCCCCCCTATCACATGATTTTTCTAACAGTGCCAATACTTTTGTCCACCCCCTTTTTTATGTTTGGTGTGGAATTATATCCAATTTGGCTTTAGGACAATTCTTTTTTGTTTTTTTCATTGAAGACAAATTAAATGAAGATAATAACACCAAAGAATTTGTGATTGCAATCATTTTCAGGAAGAAAATGAGTATTATCTGACAGAATTGCAGGGGTGTCAATACTTTTGGCCACAACTGTAAGTTCTAATTCATTTTTAGAAATCGTTATAGGGCCCCTTTAGCTCAGAGAGGGATGGTTAGGGAACAGCTAGGAAAGTGCAGGGACAGGTAGTGATAGGAGAGAGGGCTAGATCGAGGTAACAGGTTCCCTTTAATAATGACTGCCCAGATGCTGTATCCCCCTCCTAATTCTGACCAATGCTTCACCTCACTTGGTTTATTTACTGCATTATCCAATCATTTAAATGTGTATATATGTGTGTGTTCAGAAGTTGTGTCATTATTATGCCTGATGAACAGATCATAGAGTCTTGAAAGCTTGCTTTTTCTTACCATCTTTTCAGTTAGCCATTGAAAGGTATCAACCACTGAGGACTCTCAGATTCTTAATAAACATTTAATTAATTATTAATTGGATATACATGTCAGCTAGACTTGTATTAACCTTCATTATACATGTACTGGTTCACTTCCTTGTAACATGGCTATGAATAAGAACATTTTTTGTTCCAAAATGTGTAAGGCCGGCTTCACACCGCCATGTTTAACTGTCAAGTTCTGTCCGGAGAGAACCTGACAGCCATGGACAAGCAGAACCGGAGGGCAGATTTGACCTCCAATCCGGCTTTTTGCCGACTACATTGCTGGCGCTGTCCAGTGCTGATATTTCAGCACCGCAGCTGCAGGGGATCTGGCCACGGTGCTGAAATTACAGCCATGGAGCTCTCTAGGTGCTAAAATTCAGAGGCAAATAACAGCCATCCAGCCCCATAGGGAGACATGGGGGGACACCCGAAAAATCGCGGTGTGAAGCTGGCCTAAGACGTGCCCTACGGGGTTCAGATGCTTTGGTTTAAATTGTTTGTGAAGATTATATGAAGTCAAAGTTTCTTTTATGGAGGTTAGGACACTCCGATTTTCCTTCTTTTTGGTTGCCAGTCACTCTTGCCGGATGTCTGTAAATCCAGGGGACTAATGTGGGGCAGCACATCCCTTCCCCCTTTTCCTAAATTTGTGTGCTAGTTGCCACCTACTTTCCTGTTCTGCCTGGGGCCGATCTCTTCCGGTTCACAGCGGTCAATGAATTGTTTTGCTGGCAATAATGTGTTTGACACAGCAGCTGCTTCTCTTCCTCTCTGCTTTGTTGACAGGGGTGTGACTGCTGATATTATGCTGATAAACAGCCAGGTCCCCAATTCCTAATTGTGGGAAGCCGGCTGTCAATCAGTAGGACATCAGCAGTCAAGCCCTGTTGACAGAGCACCCAGAAGAGGAAGAGTTGCTCATAGAACCCATAGCATTTCATTGTTGCAAACACATCTTCAGTTTTAAAAACTGGTCCGAGACTCATAGCATGTCCTATGCTCATCAGTTTTGTGGATGAAACTCTTCCACTGAAGTCTATGTAGATCCAAGAACTAGGGAGAATTCAAAACTCCACTCAATTTTCATCCATTTTTAACTGTTCTATTGTTAAGAGTCAATGAATAAAAAAGTTCTGACAGCCTACCTGCTTCAGTGTGAGAAAAATGGATGAGAAAGAAGCTAAAGCAACTAGGATGACACCTTGGAAAATAAATCAGTCTATTTCTCTTGGATGGTAGCACTCATATGGATGTGTGAATCTATCTAAAATGAATCTATCTAAAATAAATGGCATGCTCTATCCACAGTGAATATTCTTTATCAAACATTTTTGAGTATTTAAAAAATATCATAAAACCAAACAGTAAGGGTACCGTCACTCTTGGCGATGTCGGCGGCGATTTTTTAGGCGACGCTGGGGCGTGGCCTATCGCCGCTGACATCGCCAATGCGTTGCCTAACGTGAATGGGTGAGGGCGACGCATTTGAGTGGTCGCCTGGTTTCAGAGCAGCGCTCTGAAACCAGGCCACCACTCTGGGGTGATGTGTACACACACCGCCCCATGTAAATGGGGGACAGCGATCTGCCAGGCGATGGGAGTCATAGGCTCCCATGTTAAGGCATCGCCGCTGGGGTTTTCAGACACCCCAGCGGCGCCGCCGCCTGTCAGATTGCCGGTGCGTTGCCGGAGGTGTTGCCGCATGTAAACATGCAATGGTGGGGCGCCAAAAACTTGCGCGCTCCCGCCCATCGCCGCCGACATCTCCGGCGACATCACCTGATGTGACGGGCCCCTTAGACCTTCAATTTATCCACCTACCTATATTCGTCTTTTTTTTCTGTCTTTACAGAGGGATACTGCCCATTACTTTGGGTACGTCTACTTTCGACAAGTAAGAGATAGTTCTGTAAAGAGAGGATACTTTCAGAAGGTAAGAGCTTATTTTTTTTAATTCAAATGTCAAATTTATTTTTTAACATTGACATGTAATTTGAACAGATAATCACATATGCGTTAATTTTGTGAAATAAACTAAACCTTAAGACTTTTTTCTTTACAATTACAATAAAGGGTTTATTTAAAATCAATGTGAAAAGTAATTGTCCTAGTAACAGACCTCTTTTTCCATTTGTTTTTTCTATATTCTAGTTATCATGCCTGGCTAAGAGCAGCTTAACACTGCGGTGTGATCCTGTCCGGGGCTGTCAGGTTCATCCCGGACAGCCCCAGACCTGATCACACCGCAGCGTGAAGCCGCCCTTAGTAGACAAGATGAGGAGTAATATGACAGCCTTTAAATTAAAGGGAACCTGACATCTGATACATGTTGGCCGAACCAAAAGCAACATGATTCAGTCACTGACCTGGTCATTTTAGCCTGGTATGCTTTTACTCTTAAATGCTGCAGTGAATCAGAGAAATATACATTTAAAAGACGGCTGTGAGCCATGTCACTCAGATGACTAGTCTGGTACTGGGTGGCTTCTCCCTGCCTCGCTCTTCTTGAATGACAAGTCTCTCCATCTAATACATAAAGCTGAGTGTGTGTGTGTCTGTGTGTGTGTCCTCTAAAAGAATCCCCACTGTAGCATTTAAAACCACAACATTTTCCTATCGCCATGACCTCACCCACCTAGAGGAGGAGATCCGCCCACAAGGACAGGAAACCTACAGATAAAAAGGGGCAGTCCCCCTCGCCTCCTCAGTTGGTTTCCTGTCCTTGTGAGGGAACCTACAGATGAAGGGCCTGAGGCTTCCATGCGGAGCCGGGTGAGGATGGTGGAATCCGGGTCCTTGGAGCAGCGACAGGGGAGCCCTGCTGCATCAGTCTCCCTCGTTGGCTGGTTTGAATGGCACGACCCTGGGTCCAGGTGGTGCCGCTCTGGGTCATGCGGGTGCTGCCTGGGGCTGTGCCTGGTGCTTATCCAGCGACGCAGGGCGGGCTGGGCATGGAGATCGGCCACACTGTATCGCATGCATGTAGCGTCTGGCAGGAAAATGGAGGTTTAAAGCAGTGTTCCAGGATATAGATGCTGTGCCCGACATGTCTTCTACCAGAAATGCGGAGGGGCACCCGGAGGGTGTCAGCCAGCAGGTCAGCGGCAGCAGGCGGGCCTCCAAGGCTGGCCATTCGAGTACAGAGCGTTCTGCTGAGAAAAGGACGGAGAAGGGCTCTAAGTCCAATACTGGGCCTCTAACTCCTGAGCCGGTACCTGTTTATGTCAACATCAGGGGTGAGTTACATCTGCATGATCATCTGCTGTGCTGATCCCCCACTCTCTCTCTCTCTCTCTTCTTCTGTCTATCATTCTGACTCAGGCAAGGAAGAAATTAGTGAAACAAAAAAATAGGCAGTGTGCTTTATCTGTACAACCCCTGCCAGATGATTATGGCAAGCGGTTATGCTGGTCCTGTATAGCCAGACTCTTGACGAAGAAGCTCCTGTATGTACAGCTGACCTTAAGACTTTTATATGTGAGGAGATCTGGAATTCCCTTGCCCAGATCCCACAGCCCTGTTTGCCTACACCTCAGCATCATTCTCCTTGTGCCTCGAACAATAATTCCCAGAAGGAGGGCCTCGTTCATTCATCCCATTTAGGCTTCCCTTCGGAGGATGAGGATGGCTCTTGTTTTCACATCCAAGAAATTGACGGCCTGGTGAAATCAGTCCGTACCACTATGGGGATTATAGGCAGTAAAGAACCCAAAACAGCCCAGGAGGTCATGTTTGCTGGGTTGTCTCAAAAGAAGAGACATGCTTTCCCCATTATTGATGCCTTTAAGACCTTGGTCAAGTCTGAGTGGGAAAAGACAGATTCCAGGGGGTTTTTGGCCTCATCTTCAAAACAGAGGTATCCATTTGAGGATTCACAGCTACTGGACTGGTCTAAAATCCCTGAAGTTGATGCGGCGGTGGCTACCTTGTCCAAAAGGATTGTTTTGCATTTAGAAGATGGTGGTCTGTTGAAGAACCCATCTGATAACCTGCTGAAAAAGTCATGGGAATCCGCTATATGTGCATTTAAACCTGCCATTGCTTCCACATGTGTGGCCCGTTCCCAGTTGGTGTGGCTGGTCCAATTAAAAGAACAGATTCAGTCCGGGGTACCGAGAGACCAGTTGTTGGCTGCTATTCCTCACATTCGGAGTGGATCGGCATATGTGGCAGATGCATCGGCTGATTCACTCCGCTTAGCGGCTAGATCTGCGGGACTCTCTAATACAGTACACAGATCCTTATGGTTGAAAGAGTGGAAAAGGGGACACACATGCGAAGAGCAAATTATGCGCTATTCTGTGTCGGGGTGAGTACCTCTTTGGCCCTGTGCTCGATGATATCTTATCTAAGGCAGGAGAGGGAAAAAAAGGGATTCCCTAATCCTTGTGTCCTCAACTATAGGAGAGCCTTCTGAAAGTGCCAGTTTTCTAGACAGAAATCAGACGCTAAGTGGGAGCCGGCCGAGAAAAAAAAAACTATAGGTGCTTATTACGGTGCTTCCCCGACTTCCAAGAACAAGCTTAAAAACTGATAATGTACTGGTACACTGCCCCCGGTACCGGTACTCGGCCCCCACCCCCTCCCCTCTTAAAATGCAGCAGCAGCGCTTCAGAAGCAGCGCTGGCAGCCGCCTGCAGCCCCCTGCTGTGGATTCCTCTCTGATGTGACATGTCACACATGTCACATCAGAGAGGAATAGCCCCCTGCCTCTGGGTCCCCTCAGTCCGCCCCCTGGGTTCTCCCGGCGGATCGGAAGCTGCTCTCTCAAAGTCCGTTTTATCACCCCCAGGCGGCCGGTCTGCATCTAACGGCCTGGAATTTGAAAGGCAGCTTCTGAGATGGCGAAGGTTATCAGGCTCATTAATTTCTACCCACCTACTCAGTAGAAAGGAGGTGACCACAAACTTCTACTGCAAGGTTTGGCATACATTTTTACAATTTTATTCTGGGGACCTCACTGACCGGGCAGAAGGGTCGTGAGTTGGCTCTGGCCATCAATACCCTAAGTGTCAAAGTTTTCATTTTAGGGGCCCTGTTTAATTGTAATGTAGCAGGTGACCAATGGATCTCCCGTTTTTTCCAGGCATGTGAACGCAGTGAACAGGTGCACATCCTTAGACTAGCACCCTGGGACTTGAACTTAGTTTTGGATGCTTTGACTGGTCCTCCTTTTGAACCCTTGAAAACGGCTTCCATTAAACAGTTGACCTTGAAGACGGCCTTATTGGTAGCTTTGACATCTGCTAGACGGGTGGGCGAACTCCTGGCTTTATCGGTAGACCCCCCCCTTCCTTCTGGTGTTCCCAGATAGGTTAGTGCTCAAGATGGACCCTTCATATCTCCCTAAAGTTTCCTCTAAGTTTCATAGAAGCCGAGAAATAGTCCTGCCTCCCTTCTATGATGCTCCATCCACTCCTGAAGAGTTGAAGTTTCAGACATTAGATGTGAGGAGGACGGTACTTGAGTATATTGCTAGGACTCAGCCCTGTAGGAAGAGTAGGGCCTTGTCTCATTCCAGGGTCATTGGAAGGGAGCTTGTACCACAAAAAGCACCATCTCCAGATGAATTCGGGAGGCTATCTGTTCTGCCTATTCAGCAAAAGGTGAGCAGCCTCCTGATGGCATTAAAACCCATTCCACACGGGCCATGTCTGCCTCTTGGGCAGAATGGGCTAGTATTCCTATTGAGTTAATCTATGAGGCGGCTACCTTGGCATCTCCCTCTACCTTTTTTCGGCACTATTGCCATGACTTGTCCTCTTCGTCTGACCTCGACTTCAGGAGGGCAGTTCTTAATACTGTGGTCCCTTCCTGGTGATGGTCTCTGCAAGTCTCTCGGTGGGTGCTGTCATAGCGATAGGAAAATCTGAGATTATTTACCGGTAATCGTATTTTACGGAGTCCATGACAGCACCCACTCACTTCCCACCCTTTAGATTGCTTATTAGCATTATTATTATTATTTATCATTATTCACTGGATGACACTTATTAACAGAGGGTTTTGTGTGGGCCTTTTCACACCTTATGGTGATGGTCTTCTGATATTATTAATCATTGTGTTTGTGTATTTATACGATTATGGCGGTTCCTCCAATCTCTCTGTGAACCAACTGAGGAGGCAAAGGGGACCGTCCCTTTTTATCTGTAGGTTTCCTGTTCTTGTGGGTCGATCCCCTCTCTCGGTGGGTGCTGTCATGGACTCCGTAAAATACGATTACTGGTAAGTAATCTCAGATTTTGTTCACACCCCTTATTTGGCTCAGTGAACATCATTGACTATGTTTTGAGGGGAAATTTTCACCCCGCACTTTACAGTCATTCGCCAAGAAATCTGCTTACTTACTGTTTGTGTTATGACTAAGTTAACATGCTGGACAAAATGAGTCAACAGATCTGCCAGCCTAAGATGGTGTAGCCTATTAAATAGGAAATAAAGAAGAAAATTTCATTGGTTTAAACCGTATCCCTTGTTTTTTTTTTGGATATTACTTTGCCCAGATTTGCCACTGGGCCTAACGGTTATATCCTTGGATAAGCAGCTGTGGAGACATCAAGCTGCTGAGATATACTTTGTTAAATAATTATATATATATATATATCTACACAGGGTGGGCCATTTATATGGATACACCTAAATAACATGGGAATGGTTGGTGATATCAACGTCCTGTTTGTGGCACATTAGTATATGGGAGGGGGCAAACATTTCCAAATGGGTCGTGACAGTGTCGGCCATTTTGAGGTCTCTGTTTACAACCATTTACATGTCGCAGAGGTTAACACGCGAGGAGGGGATAGAAATTGTGTTAATGTCTGGTGAACGCAGTACCTGGGTCATTGCAGCAGATTTCAATGCAAGACACCTTACGAGACCACCCATCTCCCATGCTGCAGTTTGCAAACTGCTTACCAAGTTTCATGAAACAGGTTCACTGTTGGATTTGCCAAAATGTGGACGCAAGAAAACTGTCACTAATGAAGAAACATCAGTGGCTATCCTGGTGTCATTCAGCAAGAGCCCACAGCATAGCACTCACCGCATGTCACTGGAGAGTGGCATCAGTCGAACATCCCTTCGGTAGATATTAGCTACTCACAAATGGCACCCTTACAAAATCCAGCTGCTGCAGCATCTCAGCAAGGATGATCCAGATCAGCACACTGAATTTGCAGAATGGCCAAAACAAAAATTGGAACAGGACCCTCAGTGTACACAGAACATTATGTTCAGTGATGAGGCAAACTTTTTTGTGAATGGTGAAATTAACAAACAAAACCACCACTATTGGTCTGACACTAATCCACAGTGGATAGATCCCTCCAAGACTGTTGGAACACAAAAATTGATGGTATGGTGTGGAATATGGAGTACAAAGATAGTGGGGCCATTCTTCATCAATGGAAACCTCAATGCCACTGGATATCTGAAATTGCTACATGATGATGTGTTGCCCTCTTTATACACTGAAGATGGCACATTCCCTGAGTTTTTCCAACAAGATGGTGCACCACCACATTATGGGTGTGAGGTCCAAGCATTCCTACATGAACAGTTTCCTGGAAAGTGGATTAGTGGTCGTGTACCAGTTGAATGGCCACCAAGGTCTCCCAATTTGACCTCCTGTTATCTTTGAGATCATCTGAAGACAATTGTCTATGCTGTGAAGATACGAGATGTGCAGCATCTGAAACAACAGATACTGGAAGCCTGTGCTAGCATTTCTTCTGTGGTGTTGCTATCAGTGTGTCAGTAGTGGGAGAAGAGGGTTGCATTGACAATCCAACACAATGGGCAGCACTTTGAACACATTTTATAAGTGGTCATAAACCTGTGAATAACTTATGAAAGAATAAAGTCATGTTAAAACCAAGCACACCATTATTTTTCTTATGAAATTCTCAATATGTTTGATGTGTCACATGACCCTCTTCCCATAGAAAAAAATAAGTTGGATCCAAAATAACTGACTTCAAAATGGCTGCCATGGTCACCACCCATCTGGAAAAATTTTCCTCCACCCATATACTAATGTGCCACAAACAGGAAGTTGATATCCCCAACCATTCCCATTTCATTTAGATGCATCCATATAAATGGCCCACCCTGTATTTATGTGAGACTTATCACTCGAGAAGAGCTGGACAGGGAAAGATTAATAGAGACTAGCCTGCTTAGACACGCGGCTTTTACATTTTTTGTTGTACTGAAACATATCTGGCTGAAATGACAGGGTCAGACTCTGATTCATGCTGCTTGGGATATCAAGTATGAGCTGTCAGGTCATCTTTAGGCACATATCTTACCAAGGTGCAGTAGATGTACCCACATGATCTCCCATGACACTAATCATCTTTAGGTAGATAAATGAATGTAAATGACTTTCTGAAATATGTACATTTTATATAAAGCCAGAAATAATCCAAACAGGAATCAGCCATAGTTCTGAGAAAGGAGTTTGAATATGGCTGAATCTATCGGCAGCCTCCCAGTTTTCCACTATTTTTTTTTAAGTCTTCTCCAGTGATTATGAGCTCAAAATTGCACTATGTGAAGGAGAGACTGTTATATATGGACCTTTTGGGTTTCATTTAGCTAGGCAAGTCTATGACCACTTTTACATTCATTTCTTTTACTGTCCAGTGTTCACTGTCTGTTTTCTTTTTAGTCTCTAGTTCTTCTCTCCAGTTTACCTTACACCAATTTGTTTCACACACTCCTGCAACTTATAGCTCCCGAATATTTTAACAAATTGGAGCCTTGTCTTGAAGCTGGTAAGAATACAAATGGAAAATGTGAATTGATAAAATATCTGTGTTTGTGTGTATAAGGCTGTATTCACACACAGAAAGCTGCGTTATGTGAGGATCCGTTTTTGGTGCAAAAATTGCACCAAGAACGGATCCCCACAGGGCGCAGCTGTCTGTGTGTGAACGCTACTGTGCTTTTCGCTGGCGCTTACTCACCTCACCACGCTCCCTGGTGACCCTGCTGCCTGCCATATGACCGGGTGATGTTGCTTAGTCACATGGTGGTCCTGCACAGGTCCTACAGCATCGGGATGAGGAGAGATCTCTGTGGGAACACGCTTTTCAGCCCAAAAGCAGATCTGTAAAAAGCACAGTGTCTAAATGCAAAATAGTGAAATGCATTAAAGGGAACCTGTCACCTAGAATTAAGGCCCTACACTATCACTAGCTGTCCCTACACCTTCCTAGCTGCTCCCTATGCATCCCTATCTGAGCTAAAGTGGACCTATAAAAGATCAGAAAAATAACTTCTAACTTACAGAAGTCCCTGAGGCTGGGGACTGAAAAGGCGGCGCCAGGCTCCATGCAGCACTCCTCGATCCGGCTGCTCACGCCCCACTGGGCGGCATTATTCTTTCTTCATCTCCGCCCCTCTATATGGAATCTCCCGCCCTCTGGACGCCTATCATGCACCGACCGCTACGTCACATCCTGTGCGGTGCATTATGGGGTCGTTCATGTGATCAGCCCCAGTGCATTATGGGCCTGATCTCATGATCGGCCCGGCTTCAATAAGCTCATTTGCATGCGCAGAGACGGGCCGATCACGTGATCAAGCCCATAATGCACTGGGGCTGATCACGTGATCGGCCCCATAATGCACCGCGCCGGATGTGACGTAGCGGCCGGTGCATGATTTGATTTGATTCCAAATAGAGGGGCGGAGAAGAAGAAAGAATAATGCCGCCCAGTGGGACGTATGCAGCCGGATCGAGGAGTGCTGCATGGAGCCTGGTGCCGCCTTTTCAGTCCCCAGCCTCAGGGACTTCTGTAAGTTAGAAGTTATTTTTCTGATCTTTTATAGGGCCACTTTAGCTCAGATAGGGATACATAGGGAGCAGCTAGGAAGGTGTAGGGACAGGTAGTGATAGTGTAGGGCCTTAATTCAACGTGACAGGTTCTCTTTAACTTGGCTGGGACAGCTAACGTCAATGTGTTTCACTTCATTTCACTGCAGTGGGGATCCGCAATTAGCGGATCAATAGCAAAGCAATAGCGCAGCATGTGAACGCAACCTAAGGCAGTAATAGAGAAACGTGACCACTGTTCCATTCACTTCTATGCATTAATTTGTGATCCCCGACTCGCACAGAAAATGAATGCAGTGGAGGTCACACAAGTGATTTTGAAACTTTTAGAATAGTAACTGAGTAGAAGATGGTAAAATGGTTGTCTTTATAACATATTTATATACTGAGAAAATCAATAATTTTTCTTTTGCTCTAGTTTGTAATCAGATAGATCGATGGCCATTTCCTGAGCCGGGACTTTCCCTTTCATTGCCGATCATGGGGCTTGTCCTTCAGGTACTTATTCATAGCATTGCCTATGCTACATATACCCCAACATACTGTACAACATCTGCAAGGAGTTTGTATGTTCTCCCCATGTTTGTGTGGGTTTCCTCTGGGTTCGCCAGTTTTGTTCCACACTCCAAAGACATACTGATAGGATGTATAGATTGTGAGCTCCAATGGAGAGAGTGTTGCAAATGCATGTAAAGCACTATGTAATTAATAGCGCTATATAAATGAATAAATATTATTATATACTGTGTATCATGTAATCCCAATGTTTGCCATTAGGAAAACTATTCTTTTTAGGGAGCTATTGTATTTAAGATGAGGCAGTGTGACAAACTAAACAGTATAGTAAAATACAAGTTTCTTAATGGTAGAAAAACTGTTAAAGGGGCATTTCCACTTTAGACATTTATGGCATTTTGATAAGCAATGTAACTCCAAGTGATCCAGCTGTTATGATATTCCTGACTTCTGACCTATTATTAACTTTTGAAATAGTCTTAGGATTTTTGGAGCTCTATGATATCTGACCCCTGCAGATTGAAGTAGTTGGTGCTAGAGTTTCTGTCCTCTTCCTCTATGTAGAGGCTATTTCCACAGTTAAAGGGAACCTGTCAGCTAGTTTATGCCTCCCCAGCTATCACTGTCTGTAGCTGAAGCTTTAGAATACCATTCTAATCATCCCTGTGAGCTCATAGTGTAATGTGAAAGGTGAAAAAACAGCATTTCTTAATCGCTTAATTGGGGGACACAGGAAGACCTTGGGTGTATGCTTGCTGCCATCAGGAGGCTGACACTATGCAAAATAACAGAAAAGCAACTCATGCCCAGCAGTATACACCCCCTACTGGCACAAATGCAACTCAGTTTTAGCTTAATGTCTTAAGAGGCAGACACGGGTTTCTCTGAGCCCGTATCTACCAGAACTTTTTATTAGATTCTTGGGCGGCGTCTTCTCGGCCAGGCAGCCCCGCTCCTCCCCCTGGCCAATGGGGATTGAGCGCGGGCTCTCTGCCCGCCATTTTTAGCTAGCTGTGCTCCTCCACTGCTTGGACATGACTCATCAGGGAATACGGAGCGGTTGAGCCAATCCATCACCCCGCATAGAGATCGAGAGTCCAGTGCACGCTGGTTGCACTGTTAAATCTCCCTCTCTGGGCCAGGGCCATCCATCCCTTCATTGAAGCGGATCCTGGAGAACCCTGAGAGGACACCTGTGATACCAATTTGATAAGAATGGTGTGTGGATGTGAATAGAATAGGTATAGAACAGGTAATCATAATTAGAATAGTGACCACAGGTCTTATATCATTCCATATAAATGATCAGTACAAGGTTGAAATATATAAAAAAAAGGGGGAACGCTCTTTCACATTATGCTACTAAGATGAGAACACGGCCTGCATGTCCTCATAATATGTATCTTATGACAGGCAAAAGGCTTTCAATGACTGATTGTATTGATATATATATCTTATGACAGGCAAGAGTCTTTCAATGAATGTTGCATTGTTATATCTTATGACAGGCAGGGGTCTTTCAATGACTGTTGTATTGTTATATATGGGCTGCACGTCTTGGGATATACAGTCATGGCCAAAAGTTTTGAGAATGATGCAAATATTAATTTTAACAAAGTCTACTGCTTCAGTTTTTCTAATGGCAATTTGCATATACTCCAGAATGTCATAAAGAGTGATCAGCTTAACAGCAATTACTTGCAAAGTCAATATTTGCCTAGAAAATGAACTTTAACCCCCAAAACACATTTCAACATCATTGCAGTCCTGCCTTAAAAGGAGCAGCTAACATCGTTTTAGTGATTGTTCCATTAACACAGGTGTGGGTGTTGATGCGGACAGGGCTGGCGATCAATCAGTCATGATTAAGTAAGAATGACACCACTGGACACTTTAAAAGGAGGCTGGTGCTTGGTATCATTGTTTCTCTTTAGTTAACCATGGTTATCTCTAAAGAAACACGTGCAGCCATCATTGCACTGCACAAAAATGGCCTAACAGGGAAGAGTATCGCAGCTAGAAAGATTGCACCTCAGTCAACAATCTATCGCATCATCAAGAACCTCAAGGAGAGAGCTTCCATTGTTGTCAAAAAGGCTCCAGGGCACCCAAGAAAGACCAGCAAGCGCCAGGACCGTATCTTAAAACTGTTTCAGCTGCGGGATCGGACTACCAGGTACAGGGAGTGGACTGCTGAGGACAGGGGTAAAGTCATTTTCTCTGATGAATCCCCTTTTCGATTGTTTGGGACATCTGGAAAACAGCTTATTCGGAGAAGAAGAGGTGAGCGCTACCACCAGTCTCATCTCATGCGAACTGTAAAGCATCCTGAAACCATTCATGTGTGGGATTGCTTCTCAGCCAAGGGAATCGGTTCACTCAGAGTCTTGCCTAAAAACACAGCCATGAATAAAGAATGGTACCAGAATGTCCTCCAAGAGCAACTTCTCCCAACCGTCCAAGAGAAGTTTGGCGCCCAACAATGCCTTTTCCAGCATGATGGAGCACCTTGCCATAAAGCAAAGGTGATAACTAAATGGCTCAGGGAACAAAACATAGAGATTTTGGGTCCATGGCCTGGAAACTCCCCAGATCTTAATCCCATTGAGAACTTGTGGTCAATCATCAAGAGACGGGTGGACAAACAAAAACCAACAAATTCTGCCAAAATGCAAGCATTGATTATACAAGAATGGACTGCTATCAGTCAGGATTTGGTCCAGAAGTTGAATGAGAGCATGCCAGGGAGAATTGCAGAGGTCCTGAAGAAGAAGGGTCAACACTGCAAATATTGACTTGCTGCATTAACTCATTCTAACTGTCAATATAACCTTTTGGTAATCATAATATGATTGCAATTATATTTCTGTATGTGATATAAACATCAGACAAACACAAATAAAAACCAGAGGGCAGCAGATCATGTGAAAATATAATTTTGGTGTCATTCTCAAAACTTTTGGCCATAACTGTACATCCCATGACAAGCAAGTTATAGAAACTATTGAACATTCAACATCCTGTGGCTGATGGTCGCGAGTGAAATCGAATGGTACAGTCTGCGCGTGCTCGTAGATATTCTAAAGAGTATAACAGATGGGAAATAACGGTCAGTGATGGGGGGGCTCTTCCAGTTCAAGATGGACGTACACCTCCTGCGAATCAAGCCTCAATATTGCTCCCTTCTCACTGATACGTGTTCCCCTGAATGGAGAAGGTGAAGCAGCTACAATATCAGGTAATATATATATTGATGCTTATTCGCTATAATTAAGTCTAGGTATGATTTGTGTTAAGTCTGTATTCAATTGATGACAATTCATGTGCTACTTTGTAACAAATAAATTTAATCTTGCTATAAAGAATATTATTATTCATGCCTGATTTGTAAGTCAGTGAGCGCTACGTAAGTACGGGCTCTGCCCCGATCCAGGTAAATTTAGCAAGACATTAATTGGCGTAGTCGGCAGGATGCCCCACAGTGGGTTATTTAAAGAACACCTTATTTTTTAGCAATATTTTCTTATTTGGCATTTTTCCAAATTTCTTCATCTTTTGGCAGAGTACCAAAATGTTAAGAAAAAGTAAGGAAACAGCTGGACCGAGGCTCCATATAATATTATAGCACATGAATTGGTCAATTGTGGACTGGCGGAAAAATGTCAGGATAAGTTAAAAAATTCTGAACCCTATAATGTTGTTGATGTACTTATAGGAATCTCTGCAAAGGCAGGTGATGTGTTAACCCCTCGATGTTGTGAAGTTACTCGAGAGGGCATCCCTGCAAAGGCAGGTGATGTGATAACCCCTCGATGTTGTGAAGTTACTCGAGGGATCCCTGCAAAGGCAGGTGATGTGGTAACCCCTCGATGTTGTGAAGTTACTCGAGGGATCCCTGCTGCAAAGACAGGTGATGTAGTAGCCCCTCGATGTTGTCAAGTTACTCGAGAGGGGATCCCTGCAAAGGCAGGTGATGTGGTAACCCCTTGATGTTGTGAAGTTACTCGAGAGAGGATCCCTGCTGCAAAGGCAAGTGATGTGGTAACCCTTCGATGTTGTTAAAATTACTCGAGAGGGTCCCTGCAAAGGCAGGTGATGTGGTAATATTGGGGAAGTGAAAAAGTTTTCAAAGCTTCATAACTTTTAAATTAAAATAGATAGATAAATTTGTTTAAGGGATAGTGCAAACACATTGCATTTGTGTATTAACATTTGTTTGTCGAATAATTGTGTGTGAAAGAACGTGACTGGTATGAGACTCCTTGATTGAACTGAATGACCGTATGCATGTAATAAGGATTTAAAAATAAAAATCCTGATTGTATAAAGGAGTCCACTTAGTCCAATTAGTTGTGATCCCTTGTCAACTGGCATCCGGGATACAACAGAGGAACATTTAGCAAGTGAAAAAAACACATAGTCACACGTGTGAGAATGAGATAAGCTGAAACCAAGTATTTTGTTAACATTGCGAAACTAAGCAGAAAGACTGGGAATACACGTAGTCGGGCTTGTCCTGTCTGTGTTTTGCCGGTGGCCTTTGGTTTTGCAGTAAACTAATATTTGGGGAGGCTGCAAGTGAAGCGATTGTGTTGAATGTTCTGCAGATTTTTGTGTAGGTTCTGCATGGTTCAGAAAAGTTGGATGTCCGAGGCTGGTCCGAGGCTCCCTACAATATCATATCGCAGAAATTGTTACATAGTAGATTAGCTGATGCTTGAAATAATAAGACCAAGGGTTTATAACCCCTCAATGTTGTTAATGTACTTGAGGGAATCCCTGCCAAGGCAGGTGATGCTATACCGTTGGAAAGGTGAAATTGGGTATTAGCTATTTTCTTAGGCCAAAAAATATAAATATGAATAAGGAATAAAATGTTATTTGTTCACTGATTCAAGGTTTATAATTAGTGGTTCAGCTACTTGGATCATAGGATGAAAAATAAAATGATTGACAAATTCATAGAAAAGAGTTGTGGGGGAAAGAAGTTCGGCAAAATATTGAAGAACATGTCCAAACAACCAAAAATACTCTTTTCATGTTGATGCACATGTTCCTCTTGACTCATTGAAATGTTTGTTTAATTCCCAAGCAGATGCGGCAGCCTCAATGTCTCTCGCAGGTACTGAACCTGATAAAGAGAAAGAAATATGGTTGCAAGGTATAGCTGTTTGGACGCATCAGAAAAGTGGACACTTGGGAGAAAATGCCACTTACAGGTGGGCACAAGACAGAGGAGTGCCCTTAACTTTAGATGTTATAAAACAAGTCATTGCACAATGTCCCATATGTCAACATTCACAGACAAGGGCAGTACCACATACTGTAATGGGACACATAGGTGAAATGCCAGCTTAGATTTGGCAGATGGATTTCATCGGTCCTCTGCCAGAGAGTAGAAGTTGTAAATATATCTGTACAGCTTCAGACACATACTCAGGATTGATGGTGAGGTTTCTTTGTAAATCTGCCACCCAGTGGATTACTGTGAGAACACTGAAACTGATCACTTAGTATTATAGTACTCCATTACAGGTTTAAATGGACAATGGAGAGATAATTTGAGTGACGCTCACTCAAATTAAGAACAGACCTATCACTGATTACACATAATCTGAGCATACATAAAGTACATGTAGATACATTGATCTATTGGAAATTGAATAAGGAAGCACAAATTCCTTACAGAGCTATTCCAGCAGCTGCAGGACTGGACTTCTACTCAGTAGAGGCAGTGCTCATAGCACCAGGTAAAGGTAAGTACCATTTCTACTAGTTTTGCATGTAAGATTCCTTAAGGACATTTTGGTGAAATTGCAACAAGATCTAGATATGCTTTAAAAGGTGCAATAGTAGTAGGAGGTGTTATTGATCCTCATTATCAAGGAGAAATTAAGGTTCTCATGTTGAATCTAGGGGCAGAACCCTTAGTGTTGTCTATGGGCCAAAGGATTGCCCAAATGTTATTTATACCTGTGAACTTGTCCCAAGTTAAGGAAGGAACAGCCCCTACAGAATTGACAGTCAGGGGAGATAAAGGTTTTTGGGCCCTCCAATATCACTAATGTGGGGGCCAAAATATGGCTACAGAATACCCAAGGACCGCCATCTGAGGCTGAGATCATTGCAGTGGGAAAATATAGAACACTCTTGATAAGGAGACAAGCAGTGGAGAAGTGGGAATATGTCCCACAGGAGAAATATTATTTACGGGAATGATGCCATCTTTTATTGTACCCTAGGTATGACTGTTAAGTGGAATCCTTGGAAGCGTATTTTTAGGCGTAGCTGATGGATGGACCAACCTACATCGGGAGGAGCCGATAGCCAACAGGTTCCTGGTGCACCATCAAGTGATGACAGAGGCGTTGAATCACACTCAACCCATAGATTGTTGGATTTGTACTCATTCGCCTGTGACAGCAACCAGTATTCCTTTCCTGGCTATACTGGTAACAATGGAAGAAATCCTGACGTGGGACAATTGCTCAGACAGTTTGAAATCTGAGCAGAACAATTAAGAATTTGCAGTTTATGGCCTTCAAAGGAGGAGTTTGCGTGCCGAGAAATAAAACTGTGTTGACTGATTTGGGACTGCTCCCTATGAACAATATATGTATAAGTTTTGGCACAATTCATGTGACAAATACAGCAGATGCTTTCAAACCTAGTTTGCTGGAAAGGACAATTCATGATGTATTCTGGCCTTATGCCACTATGTTTATTAATAGAACTAGTGATACTTGTAGCAATATACCAGGTAATTTAATGTATAATGAATCTTAAGCTAATGAACCAACGTTGAGTAACCCTGATGCAGGATATTGAAGTCCTATTGGGCAAAAACCGGGGTGGTGTATACTAACCAATGTGAGTATCTTTGTTGATTTAGTATACCAACTAGTTTTAGAACACTCAGCTTTATGAGATCTCCCCAGAGGGATGTATTGGGTATGTGGGCAAAATGCTTATAAATGGCTTCCTGTAGGGGTTAAGGGTGGCGGCACCCTAGCTCGTTTAACTCCAGAATATACATCGTTTAAGGGATAAATATCAGAAAGATAATAATGACCAGAAAGATAGCTGGTGGGCCAATACTTTTTCTTTCCTGAATCCAACAAATTGGTGTAAAGGAATTGGGGGATAGTTAATGGGGCTTCTGCAAGGGGATATTGTAGTTTAGTTTTAATATATCTATTGGTTACGGTGATAGTATTTTTATTTTAATGTTGTTTGAAAAAATCAAGAAAGTTGAAATCAGATGTAAAAGTTATTTCTTATTGATGTATTGATCAATATAGTTGCAGATGCAATTTCTCATCATTAGCATAATGTTCTTATGGAATGTTCACCCTCTGCTGGAAGAATTTTGAATTTCTTGATTCACTCTGTGTTGGTGATTGCTATTATAATAATTCCACTTTTAATCTGGAATTGTTATATAGCATACAAAAATTTCTGTAGGAAGCCAAAAGTACTGATGGTTTATTATGGAAATGGAAGATAATTCCTGTGGTCAAGGACCGATTGTGATACCAATGTGATAAGAATGGTGTGTGGATGTGAATAGAATAGGTATAGAACAGGTAATCATAATTAGAATAGTGACCACAGGTCTTATATCATTCCATATAAATGATCAGTACAAGGTTGAAATATATAAAAAAAAGGGGGAACTCTCTTTCACATTATGCTACTAAGATGAGAACACGGCCTGCATGTCCTCATAATATGTATCTTATGACAGGCAAAAGGCTTTCAATGACTGATTGTATTGATATATATATCTTATAACAGGCAAGAGTCTTTCAATGAATGTTGCATTGTTATATCTTATGACAGGCAGGGGTCTTTCAATGACTGTTGTATTGTGATATATGGGCTGCACGTCTCGGAATATACATCCCATGACAAGCAAGTTATAGAAACTATTGAACATTCAACATCCTGTGGCTGATGGTCACGAGGGAAATTGAATGGTACAGTCTGCGCGTGCTCGTAGATATTCTACAGAGTATAAAAGATGGGAAATAACGGTCAGTGATGGTGGGAGCTCTTCCAGGGCAAGATGGACCTACACCTCCTGCGATACAAGCCTCAATATTGCTCCCTTCTCACTGATACGTGTTCCCCTGAATGGAGAAGGTGAAGCAGCTACAATATCAGGTAATATAATATATTGATGCTTATTCGCTATAATTAAGTCTAGTTATGATTTGTGTTAAGTCTGTATTCAATTGATAACAATTCATGTACTACTTTGTAACAAATAAATGTAATCTTGCTATAAAGAATATTATTATTCATGCCTGATTTGTAAGTCAGTGAGCGCTACGTAAGTACGGGCTCTGCCCTGATCCAGGTAAATTTAGCAAGACAACACCGGAAGCCTGGGCACGGGTAAGCAGAGCCTCCCCAGCCCCCCCACACTGCTGGCACCCACACTATTGGCTATAGTAGATGCCTCACACAAGGAGCTCCCGTACAGCCACCATAGCCATCACAGTGTACTATGCCTGCTTGGGGTGCAATAAGAAGCTACCCTCGGCTCAGAACTCTCCACTGTGCCTCGCTTGTAGCCCACAGACCATGCAGACAGCTCAGGAGCCTACCGCTGACCCGTCCGTGGTTTCTACCCCACCTGAGGTGGTTCTTTCCTTATGTCAGTCCGCCACTGCTCTGATTAAATTCTCAGAAAACCTGATGGCGGCCCTAGCACCCCTGCCCACGCAGATAGCCTCCGCGATTAGGCCTAATAAATCGGAGCAGACCGACCCTAGCCCACCAGGGAACGCTGCCCCATCGCCACCATATTCGGAATCGGAGGGACCAGACCACTCACAGAGGAAGCGGATTTGCACGTCCCCCTCGTCTTGATCCCCCTCCCCCAGAGACCTCTACTCGAGGCCTTCTTCTCCAGCACGCTCGGCATCATCGGATTCCTCTTTCCACATCAATGAGGAGATCGTCCTACCCTCCCTTTGCCCAGCCCCATCTCATTCTCGAGAGAAGAGATTGTACAATCTGGATTTAGTCAGAGTTCTACATATCTACCTTTCAAGAACCGTTTCCTTTCGACGAGTGGACTCCCTCTTCGTGGTCCATCATGGTCCTCGCAAGGGTTTGGCAGCCTCTAAGGCTACAATTGCCCAGTGAATTCGCTCCACTATCTCAGAGGCATACCGCATTAAACAGGTTCCTTGTCCATCCAGACTAAAGGCACATTCCACTAGAGCAGTGTGAGCTTCCTGTGCTGTCAGACATCAGGCTTCGACAGCTCAGCTTTGTAAAGCGGCCACCTGGCCGTCAGTTCACAAATTTGTTAACTTTTACAGAGTTCATACTCAAGCATCTGCAAATGCTGTTCTGGGGTGCAAGATTCTACAGGCCGCTGTGGTCTGAGTTCGCCCGAATACTTCTGTTACTACACCCACCCGATGGGACTGCTTTTGTATGTCCCAAGGTCTTCCTGTGTCCCCCAATGAAGCGATTAAGAATAGGGGATTTTTGGTACTCACCGTAAAATCCTTTTCTTGGAGCTTCAATTGGGGGACACAGTTCCCTCCCTGTGTATATAGTTGAGCAAGTTGATGGTTTTATGGTTGCTCCTATTGCTATTCTCACTAACTGAGTTGCATTTGTGCCAGTAGGGGGTGTATACTGTTGGGGAGGAGTTGCTTTTCTATTATATTGCATAGTGTCAGCCTCCTGATGGCATCAAGCATACACCCAAGGTCTTTGTGTATCAAGGTCTTCCTGTGTCCAATTGAAGCTCCAAGAAAAGGATTTTACGGTGAGTACCAAAAATCCCCTTTTATACACTTACATTTCCTTATGTAATGAGGCAGTGAGTCTCCAGCTTGGAGGACAAAGACTGTTTGGCAGGTTAATAGTTAACATTTCAGCCTTATGTTAGAACATGTTGGGAGACCTGATGTGATGTCATAACCATGTGACTACTATAGGCGGAGCTAAGTCGCCATAGAACATAAGAAGTTTGCTCGCTTAGCTCTGCCCACAATGGTCACATGATTGTTACATCACACAGGTCCTTTAGCCATGCAAGTTAATAGTGAGTTAACTATTATCCTGCCAGACAGTCTCCCTCCTCCAAGGTGTAGACTGATATGTAAGTGTATAAATGTTTTTTTTCACCTTTCACATTACACTATGAGCTCAGATAGGGATGATTAGAATAGTATTATGAAGCTGCAGGTACAGAAAGTGATACCTGAGGAGGCATAAACCAGCTTACAGGTTCCCTTTAAGGCTTGCTTCACACCACAGTTTGTTCCTGTCCGTGGGGATCTTTTTTTTGCAGGACCACACGGACAGGAACAGACGGGAATGGATTTGCTGAACTGGATGGCAACTATGACATATGACATCGGATCCTGTTTTTTTTGCAGGATTCGTTTTTTGTGAGGGCTGGGAGGAGCAATGTAGGAGGGAAGGGGTAGAGGGGAGAGGAGAGACAGAGAAAGACAGAGAGAAACAGAACAATAAAAAAGGAGATTTTTGTGTACTCACCGTAAAATCCTTTTCTCTTAGCCTCTAATTGGGGGACACAGACCGTGGGTGTTATGCTGCTGTCCACTAGGAGGCGACACTAGGCAGAATCTGCAAAAGAGTTAAGAAAACTCCTCCTCTGCAGCATTACACCCCTGAAGCAGGAAGTGATTCTCCAGTTTTGTGCTAAAGCAGTAGGAGAGTTAACAGATAATAACAGTGACACAGGAAGTCTACACAGGCAACCTGTGTAAACAAATATAGTCAACAAGATAATAACAGTGTAACAAGGCCTGAACCAAACAGGCACGTGTGTAAACAGTTAATAGTTAGAGTAATACTAGTACCACAAGGCCTGTAACTAAGCAGGCGCATGTGGAAAACAGTGAAGAGTTAACAAAGCAATAATCGTACAACAGGCCTGTAACTAAACAGGCTCACAGTACTACAAGGCCTGGAGCTAAACAGGCACAAGTTTAAACAATCAACAGAGTGATAATAGGCAACCCTGTGTAAACATGTTAACCATGTAACAGCTGAGAAGCTATGTGATAACTGTAGAAAAAAAGGCCCACCTAACCATGTAACAGCTGAGAAGCTATGTGATAACTGTAGAAAAAAAGGCCCACCAGGGCAATAGGGTGGGTGCTGTGTCCCCCAATTAGAGGCTAAGAGAAAAGGATTTTACGGTGAGTACACAAAAATCTCCTTTTCTCCTTCGCCTCATTGGGGGACACAGACCGTGGGACGTCCCAAAGCAGTCCCTGGGTGGGAAAGAACAATGGAACTAGTGACACCGAGCATGGTCAGTGAAGAACTATGCCCCGACAGGCAGACCCGCTGCCGCCTGGAGGGCACGTCAAGCCCTATAGTGGCTTGAGTATGTGTGTAGACTGACCCCTTTTGGCTGTCTACACACTTGTCGGACTGAGACCTGGTGCCAAATGGACCAGGAAGTCCTCACGGCCGTAGTAGAATGTGCCGTGCCGCTGCCGTAAGGGATGAGATTTTGACGGTATAAGCGTCTTGGATGGTTAGACGAATCCACCTGGTTAGAGGAGCCTTAGAGGCTGATATGTCATTAATTCTGCCTTCTGGAAGAAGGGAGAAAGAGAATCCGACCTGTGGAGAGGCACTGGTTGTGGGTACTCAGATGCGTAGGGACCTGATAAGGTCCTGCATATGTAGGTCCTTTACGACCAGACAGACTGGAGTCGGTCACAGCGATGACAGAGAAACGTCTTTAGTGAGGTGGAAGAAGTATACAGCCTAAGAAGGATGGAACCAGCCGTAGAACAGTCTTGTTCAGGTAGAAGACCAGAAAAGATGGTTTACATGAGAGCGCTGAAAGTACCGATACCTCTGCAGAGAAAAATAATTTGCCACCAAAACACATTACTGTTTGGATGAGAATGCTAAGATAAACCTATAGACGCTCAAAAGGTGGATCTTGTAGAGCCATGAGGACGAAGATCAGGTCCCGCAGGTGTAGACCCGTGGCATGGAGACCTTAAATGGGAGACCCTTTGAAGGGAGGATTTTCCTAGAGACCTGGTGGCAACACATTAATTAATTTTTTTTTTTTTTTTTTTTTTTTTTTTTTTTTTGGAAGGTGAAACAGGCTGAAACCCTGCTGTGTGAGAGACCCCAAGGACAGACCTGAGTCTAGGTCTGAGTGGAAGAAACGAAAGATCCTTGCGTGAAATAGGGTAAGGGGAATGACCCCTAGAGGTGCTCGGAGATAAAGAAAAACAAAACGATTACACTCATGGTATATCGTCGATAAGGCTGGTTTACTCGCTGCGACCATGGTCGCTACACCATCCAGGGAAAAAACCCATGGGTAAATTCCAGGTCTCAAGGGCTACGCCACTATTGTCAGAGTTAAGGAATTCCGAGGGAGAGCAGGCCTGAACTGTCTTTTTAGTTGTCCTGGTACTGCTGGTATGAGTTGGACGAAATTTTCGTCCAAGCGCATCTGGACCAGTCTGAAAATACAGGGAGATCTGGCAACCGTCTTGTTTGACCTTCCGCACTATCCTGTTAGTGTGAAAGAATATAGGGAGACGGAGACAGGTCCCATCTAGGACTGGTATGTCTGTCCTATTGACTGTAGGTTCTAGGACCTGGCCAGAAAGGATGGAACCTTAGCATTGGACACGTGAGGCCGTCAGGTCCACATCTGTAGTCTCCTGGCGCTGGCAGTCTTGACAGAAGACATCTGGATGAAGGGGCCGCTTCCCTGAGTCCGTCCCTTGGCGGGTTAGCCTGGTATGAGAACAGCTGACAGTACAGCGTTCAAGGATTCCACCCGGGGAAGGATGTGGCGAACGTCTGTCATCACTTGGAGACTGTGGGTTCCACCCTGGTGGTTGACATATGCCACGGCTGTGGCATTGTCTGACTATATCCTAACAAGACCGACTGCCAGAAGATCACTGAATGATTCCAGTACTAGAAATACTGCCCGAATCTTCGTAGATTGGGGAGCATCCTCGTGTGTGGGCGGGACTATTGGCACGTGCATTGTGATGGGAGTACATCGCACCACATCCTGTTTCTGGGCCATGTCTAAGCATGGATAGTTGAAGAGGCCGTAGGTGCAGCTGAGGCTATGGAACTGCCTCCCATGCTGCCACTATCCTGTCTAGGACTCTTATAGCCGTCGTGAAAGATTGAGGAGACCGCTGAAGCGAATTCCCAGACGAAGAATCCGTGCCTTGTCTGGGAAAAACAAATATGGCTGATACGCCATATGTGATGCTGCAGCATGTGTCCATCAGGAAGACATATAGGACTCCCTGAGTTTGTGTTCTGTGTTGGAACATGTGCTCTGGCATTGTGGTAGACCCATGGAGGGTGATCCGCCAACCGAGTCTTCTTAACGTGTCCAGTGAAATCGACAGCGTTCGCAGACTCCGAAAATCATGCATTGATGAATAAGTCGTCCTGATATGGGAGACTCCTGAGATGCAGTATAGACATTTCCAACTTCAGGCTGCATTTATGAGCTTTAGGTCTCACGGTAGTCACTTTTAACTCCTGAGACGAGAAGGGACTGACTGCGTGGAAGAAGGTTCAGGCCACAGCCACACGGGAGACCGGAGGGGCCCATCCATTGGGTTAATGCATTTGCGAGTCTGCGAGGTCCTGCTTCGAAACGGACTGAGCAGAGGGCATTACGCGTGTTATCTCCACCCAAGTACCTAACATGGGTACAGTGAGGAGATTGGCCGCTGGGCCCGTGTTCCACGTTCTGCAACATAAAGTTTCGTTTTAATAGTCCGGGGATGGAGGCCGGGTAGACCCTGTGCGGTCCCAACTACAACCCGAGTCCCCAACAGTGGGGAGGCGAGGAAGGAGTATGCTATGGGTCGCAGGTTCCCGAGACCCTTAGCTCAGTTCCCCGTGCCACTGCGGATCACGGTGTTTCAGCCTGTGTCTTTTGAGACTTGGCTGTCGTCACCGCCAACCGGAGCTCCAGCTATGGGGTCTGGAGAGAATTGGTGAGCAGTCCTGGGACGCCTTACTGTTGTCGGGTAACTGCAGGTTATATCAGCTTCAACTGGGCTCTCCAACAGTGGGGGGCCTAGGAAGAAACCTGTCAGTTAAACCTGAAGGAAGTCCGCCACTAAAAAAGGTCCCTGCGTGGCGACCGATCCCTTGTCAGACTTAGCCTAAGCTCCGACCAACCCTAACGGTTCCGAAGAACCGGAATCAGTTATGCCAACGGCGGATAAAAAAACGTCCTGATGTGTTCTGGGGGTGGAAAACGATATTTGCCTCCTTAGCGCCTGAGGTGTACAGAAATTCTCCAAACAGGTGTCTAGTGAGGCATAGGAGACCTGTGATGGCCTCCTTACGACCACTTCCGCCTCCCATCCACGTAACCCGATGCCACGTCTACTGGCGATGGCAGTAGACGCTGTCATTCCAGAGCAATTGGCAGCGTCCAGGACTTATGTATCAGATAGTCCTGAGGTAACGACTCGAGCCGTTCGGGCCACAGAGTATGATCGGCGGGCAGGAAACAATAGTGCCTGACGGAATTGAATCCGTATCTTGAGTACCTTACAGTTATTAAACCTGTTATCGGGACGAAATCAATGATTTTTGGAGAATGCCATAAAAACGACCTACGTGCTGTCTGTGCGTCAATATAGAAAGCAGAAGCATGAAGTGCCTGACGGAATTGAATCCGTATCTTAATTACCTTACAGTTATTAAACCTGTTATCGGGACGAAATCAATGATTTTTGGAGAATGTCATAAAAACGACCTACGTGCTGTCTGTGCGTCAATATAGAAAGCAGAAGCATGCGTAATGTCTGGCCAGTAGGTGTTGTGATAGGTGTACTGTCAGGTAACTTTAATACTGTAGGACAGGGCAGTAACTGATCACCCGACGTATTTACACTGCCCCTTATCATGACATCGTTCCTTGCATGTGTGGCGTGAGCAGGGGCGTAGCTACAATAGGTGCAGGGGAACTAAAGATTTGCAATAATTGGGGGCCTCGTTGGAGCTCTCGCATCGGGGCCCCGAGGCCTGAAGTTACGCCACTGGGCGTGAGGACTAAATGCAGCAGGACATCATTGTTGGTTGTCCTGCCGTCGCTATTGGGAACTGGCACAGAGCGAGGCTCTGTAGGCTTTTTCCAGAACCCCTGGAAGCGGCCTTAGTGATGTATTGCCGCAGGCAGGGAGCCCTGCTGGGTTCCTTGACCCCTGGCTCCAGCTGCCCGTCCTGAGGGCTGCCGCAGGTGGGCTGCCCTGAACTCCCTGACCTTTGGCAGCAGTGTCCTAAGGGCTGAGGCAGGCAGGAAGCTCTTACTGAGCTCCTTATCTGGTCCTGCACCGCACATATTCGCTGGCCCAAGTTCACTTTCAGCCCTGCAGCAGGGATGAAGCCCTGTCATGGCCACAGTACTTGGTACCAATGAGGAGCTGTGCCCAATCCAGCTTTAGTTTGGCATTAAGGGTTGTGCACACTGTGCTTTCAACCCTGCTTCCACTGTGCCCTGTGGATAATGGCCGCCGCTGCTAACAGCAGGGCGGGACCAGAATCCTAAGGCGTGCCATAGGCTTCGCGCCAGTTATCCTCCGTCCCGCCCCCTGCTATTGCTATGCAGCTCCGGCCCGCCCTCTGTTATGACGCTGTCCGCGTCATTCTCGTCATCCGGGGGCGGGCCGGGGGGCGGTGATAAGGCGGCGGCTTCGCGCTAGGCCGAAGCCGCGGCCTCAAGTAAACAGCGAAGCCGCAAATGACGGCAGGCCGGCGCGGAGGTCCGGTCCGGGACCGAAACAGATCTGGACCCGGCCGGACCCCAGGAGCTGTGGCCACATGCGCGCTTGCCCAGCGCAGCCCCCAGCAGGAGAACCCAGGGGACTGGGTCTCCTGGATTCAGGGGTAGGGTGGCTGCTCCCATCAGGAGATCCCAGAAAACTGGGTCTCCCGGCATCCAGGGACTGTGGGGACCCTGCAAGGAGCCCAGAAAAACCGGTGCTCCCACTTGCAGTATGGGCTCCCTTCCCTCTCAGGAGAGAGCAGCAAAAGCTGATCTCCTGGATTACACGGACGTTTGCTGCAGCCTTTAGGGGACCCCCAGGGAACAGTCTCGTGGCGGCAGGACTGGGGCTCTTGGGGAGTAGTCATCCAGGCTGAGGTCTCCTGCGTGTGCTGCGCAATGCAGCTGACCCTTTAGCCTTGTCCCCTTTAGGAGCACTTAGCAGAGCTGTGGCTCCTGGTGCTGCAGTCTGGCACAGTGCTGCAGCCCGTGCCCATCAGAAGCATTCAGCAGCACCGATGCGTCTGGATTGCGACCACGCGGCACGGTAGTGCCCTACCTGCGGTGTCTCAACCTATCAGCCCCATGAGGGGTGGTTAGGGAGGGATGCTGCAGTCCATCATCCAAGGGCTTCTGTGTAGCCTCGACCTCAACCCAGGGTCCCCAACAGTGGGGAGCTGGAGAAGGAAGACCATCATCTCAACCTCAACCAGGCACCCCCAACATTGGGGGGCCGAGGAGGGAGCGGCATGTGGGGGGAAAAGTCAACCTCAACCAGGCGCCCCAACAGTGGGTGGCCGAGGAGGGACCATGCCGGGAGTCTCGTTAGAGACCCACTTTTCTTCTTCTTGAAGTAAAAAATCCAAAAAGTAAAAAATTTTAGGAGCAATAAAATTTGTGTGTGCCTCCTACAAGACACTAAGCAAAAACTGGAGAATCACTTCCTGCTTCAGGGGTGTAATGCTGCAGAGGAGGAGTTTTCTTAACTCTTTTGCAGATTCTGCCTAGTGTCGCCTCCTAGTGGACAGCAGCATAACACCCACGGTCTGTGTCCCCCAATGAGGCGAAGGAGAAAGTTAACACAGCAATGCAAGAGGGTTAACACAGGGTTAATACAGAGATGGGGATAAAATCGAGAAATCAAGGGTTAGTTTCTGGGAGTGAATGGATTAAAAGCAGCAGGAGAGAGAGGAGATCTGTCTGTGCTGTTCTCAGGTGACTTACAGATAGTAGGGAGGGAGGCACAGGTTGAAATAGCACTGTACAGGGCTGGGAGGGAGGGAGAGAGTTAAAATGTGTTTCTGAGTTCAGTAAACCGGAACCGTTTCCCCAGATCCGTCTTTTTACAGGATCCGGCTCCATAGTCCACCATGTTATGAAAACCTGACCGCTCCGGATTCACGACTGTCCGTTTGTGTCCGTTTTTTTCACCGGAGCCCAAAAACATTGCAGTCTCCAATTTCAGGGACGGTAACAAACAGGACACAAACGAATCTTAAACTGAATACACAAAACTGGATGGCCTTTTATGACCAATCCGGCACCATAGGGATGCATGGGAGGCAAAAAAGGATGCCAAAAACCATGGTGTGAAGCTAGGCTAAGGCAACGTTCACACTTTGCGCTTTTTTGCGTGAGCGCTTTTTGCTGCGTTTTGCACCCGCACAAAAAAGCCCTGTAAAAAAAACGCAGTGCATTCACACACCGCATTTTTTTACGGGCTCACTTCTTCCCCTAAAGTGCGGGGAAGAAGTGATGTCAGACAGGGGAGGAAGAATCCTCCCCTATGTGACATCTGTGACAGCCCCTTTTGGGTTTCGTTGTGTATTAATATACACTGCGAAACCCATATTAAAGTAATCCAAATGTGTTAAAAATAATAAAAATTGAATATTTACCTCACCACCGGGTGTTCGAGAGCCAGGAGCCGACACAACTGCAGGCACCGACTTTCCAGGACCTGTCAAGATCGCTGATTGGCCGCTCACGGTCATGTGATATGCACGTCATAGCACATCACATATCACATCAACGCGAGCAGCCAATCACCGATCACAGGCCCTGGAAGGACAGTAGATGTGGAGGATCTCTTGGCTCCCGGAACACCCAACAAAGAGGTAAGTATTCAATTCTTATTATTTTTAACACATTTGGATTCATTTATTTTGGGTTTCGCAGTGTATATTAATACACTGCGAAACACTAAAGGGGCTGTCACACATGTCACACAGGAGAGGATTCTTCCTCCCCTGTGTGATATCACATCCTGCAGTGCTGGCATATTCCCGCTGTAATTGCGCATTGTTTGAATGTTGATGCGTAATTCCAGCGGGAATAATGGTTCCTATGGGAGAAAGTGCGGGCGCAGGTGCCTAAAGAATTGACATGGTGATTCTATTTACGCCCGCGCTTTCTCCCATAAAAGTGCTGCATACATTTATGCAGTGTCTGAACAGCAAAGTAAATTTCACATTCACTTTGCCAACAGACGGACACACACTTGCACTTTTTCGAAAAGCACGTGCAAAAAAGCGCGCAAAAAAGTGCAGTGTGTGAACGTAGCCTAAGTTTGCAGAGGAGTATGACATGGCT
This sequence comes from Allobates femoralis, assembly GCA_033576535.1. NCBI lineage: Eukaryota > Metazoa > Chordata > Amphibia > Anura > Aromobatidae > Allobates > Allobates femoralis. Next base: position 233,847,562 of record JARQOC010000004.1, read on the forward strand.
TATAAGGGTGCGTACACACGATCAGTATACACAGCGTAGTACAGTAGTGGCATAGTGGATGGGCTTGTAAGAAATCCCATCCTCACTATGCTTAACCCGCCCGCAGCGTGTTTGGAGCTGCGGTGCAGGTTGCCGGCATGTTTATTTCATGCTGTGGAGTCGGAAGCGGCTGCCATCGGGTGACTGCAGGGCGAAGCCGCCCCGCACCCGCCGCATATGGTGAGTACAGGGCGGCTGCGGTTTCCTTGCGGCCACCCGCGGCTTCACTCCGGTCCGGAGGAGATGCGTCCAAAACGTACCCTAAATCTCCTTATATCAACTGGCAGTCAGAGGCTTCTGAATCTGCCAAAACAGATCTTCTAATTTACATTGATAAGAGCAATCATTTGGAAACGTGTTAACAAATGGAGTTTTTTGTTTGACATCTAAGGTCCCTCAAAAGGTCAATATTAGCGTTCCTGTCTTCTCTGCATCCCTACAAATCAGACATTTATGACATCTCTTTAACTTATATAGTTTGTCTCTATACCTCTTTGTTGGTTGAACCTCAGTAAAGTACAGTCAGATGTGTCTGTATATTTTCTTTTAGGTTAAAATTCCAAATCAGACTGATGTGATGGAAACTAATGTTATTACTGATCATCCCAAGGTGAGTGATGCATAAGCTTTGTAGGGTCATATTTTCTAAATTTATATGAATATTTTGTTAGGCATGTGTGGTTATTTTGTACAGCAAAAACTGTATGTGAGTTATGCGTGATTTTCTGTGGTTATGCATAGTAGTTTTCAGTACAAACGTAGCACATGGTTTTTATGGCTTTCACTTGTACTTTCCAAGTGCCCAAAGCCCATATTATAAAATAGAACAAATTGCAGTATTATTGTGTGTTATACTGGCAGTTCCTGGCTGACACCTATAGTTGGGATTTTCTGTCCCTCTTATTGGTTATGCAAGCAGTAGCTGATACAAGTAAAGGAATTAATAGTGCCAGGTAGATGATGTTATATATGTGAGGACTGATATAATTACCTGATTTTAACCTTGTGAAACAAACTCTAGCACATGCTATAAATCTCACTGATATGACCATTATTAGTTACATAATAACTGTTAAAGAGTGAGGCTTCACACCACAGTCTTCTGCTGTAAGGTTCTGTCCGATGTTTTGCAGGAAGCACCGGACAAAACTTGACAGGCCGGAAAAACAGAACCGGAAGGTAAATATGCCCTCCGATCCTGTTTTCTGCTGGATTCGTTTGTTAGCGGCAGCTGCTGCTGTTCAGTGCTGAAAATTCAGCCCTGGAGCTCTCTAGGTGCTGAAATTTCAGCTGGGGAGCTGTCCAGGTGCTGAAATTCAGCAGCACTGCTCTGTATCAATACCCGGTGTCCAGCAGCTGGTCTGATTTTATGTCGAATCCGGCATGATCCGGCGCACATAGACTCCCATGTTATGGAGCACCGGATCCGAGAGGATCCGATTTTGTCAGATTTTTGCCCCGGGCACAAAAGACGCTGCAAGCTGCAATTTTGTGTCCTGGGCAAAAAAACTAAATGTGCCAGATCCTCCTGGACAGGTCAAAACCGGATGGCAAATCACTGCCATCTGGCCCTATCCGGCCCCAAAGGGAAACAATGGGGCCAAAATCGCATCCGGAGTTCACACCGGACAGCCCCGGATCCCTAAAACTGTGGTGTGAATCTGGCCTAACTGAACTTTATTTTTTTTTTTATAATTTTGTCCAGAATGGAAAGTTATGAAACTTTTCAAATCACCATATTATTGTAAGCAAATTGCATGTAACTGGCTTCCAAATCCTTGCTATTCCCCAGCTTCGGTAAAACTGGATCCAACACCCATTGACTTCCATTACAATGGATTCCGGATCATACCAGATCCTGCTGGATGCTGTTTTTTAACAAGTTTAAAAAACATTACAATTTGTATTTTTTTGATCTCGTTAAAAAACTGCATCTGGCCAGATCCGGGAGGAACCAGATGCTACCGGACTCCATTGAAAATGAATGTGCGAAAACCAGTCCGTTACAGGATTCGTTTTTCCAGAAAAACCTGATCTGTGCCTGATTTGAAAAACGCTGGTGTGAATATAGCCTAAGGCTGGTTCCACATAAGCGTTTTTCTGCGTCTAGCGGAGATCCGGCTCTTTTTTTAAAACCAGAATGCAAACCACATCCGGTTAGTGCCCATTGATTTTCAATAGTAATTTTGGCTTGTGAGTTTGCATTCGGTTGCATCCATTTTTTTAACCACCTATAGAAATGCGAAATGTTGCATTTTCTGGGGTGGTTAAAAACTCGGACCCGACCAGATGCAGTATGATCCAGCATAAATTAAAATGAAAGTCAATGGGTGCTGGATCCAGTTTTACCGAATCAGACAGGATCCGGTAAAACTCGATCCGGCATGCTTACTCAGCATGCGGGTCTCACTAGAAGATACATAAACAGATTACTAGATAGAGCTTACCAGTCACCCACTCTCCCGCTTCTTGCTTCCAGGGCTGCTCATTAAGCTTCATGAATATTCACTGCACTGAAGTGCAACAGCCAGTCACAAATGCTCACTCTCTGCGAGAGCGTCTGTGCTTGGCTGTTGCACTCAGACTGCGCCCATATCTGTCCTGACACCATTGACATACATTATATTTCCAAAACATTGGAAAAAAATATTAATTTTGGTACCTTTCCTTCTGCTTTCAAACACGCAACAATTACACCTATCTTAAAGAAACCATCCTTTGACCCCACCTCTACATCCAGCTGCTGGCCCATATCCCTGCTCACAGTTCTCCATCATCCTCCTTCTTGACCTGTCCTCTGCATTTGACACAGTTGACGACTGCCTCCTATTACAGATCCTCTCTTCCATTAGTATCATTGACCTTGCCCTCTCTTGCATCTCCTCCTACCTTTCCAACATTTAGTGTCTCCCACTCCCACATGACCTCCTCGCATCATGCCCTCTCTGTTGGGGTTCCTCAAGGCTCTGTCCTGGTGCCCCTTCTTTTTTCCATCTCTTGGTCTGGGACAACTCATAAAGTCCCATGGCTTCCAGTACCACCTGTACGCTGACGACACTCAGATCTACCTCTCTGGCCCTGACGTCCCCTCTCTGTTGTCCAGAATCCCAGAGTATCTATCAGCCATATCTTCCTTCTTCTGTCGCTCCCTAAAACTCAATGTAGACAAAACTGAACTCATCATCTTTCCTCCATCTCACACACCTTCCTTACCAGACTTCTCTATCACAATAAATGACATCACACTTAGCCCTGTACCTGAAGTCCGCTGCCTCGGAGTAACCCTTGACTCTGTCCTGTCCTTTAAACGGCACATCCAAGCCCTTGCCACCTCCTGCCGCTTCCAACTCAAAAATATTTCCAGAATCCGTCACTTCCTCAACCCTCAATCATTGTATTTTAACTTGTTTGTATGTAACCCTTTCTCATGTAGCGAACCATGCAATCAATAAATAAATAAGAATAATAACAATCTGAGAGTCCTCAGTGGTTGATACGTTTTAATGGCTCACTGAAAAGATGGTAAGAGCAAAGAAAGCTTTCGAGACTCAATGGCCTCTTCATCAGGCTTAATGATACAACATCTGGAGAAACCCGTGTATATATAGAAATGCAGAATGCAGGGTGGGATAATGCTATACACAACACAGGTGATGTTAAGCATATAGTGGTCAGTTGGGAGGAGGGAAGGAGCAGCAGCTGGCAGTAAGATCAGAGTTCCTAGATAAGAGGCACAGACAGTCTTATTGTCCTTTGATTAGTGGTTTGTTCAAGAACAGGAATGAGACGGGTGGGGGGGGGGGATTTTCAAAGTTTCATAACCTTCCCCACTGGACCAAATTATGAAAGAAGGACACAAAATTTAGTTGGTCTTTAATAAGAATTTATATTAAGTGAAGTAATTTAATGTTGAGAAAAACAAAATATCTACATTCATAGTAGTTTGTATGTTTTTAATCGAGAGCTGATACCATATCTCTTATAGGGTCAGCTCACCAGGGCCACAAATGAAAGTGTTCTACAGATGGTAACAACACTTTTGCACAACAATGCTTTTCATTTAGGCACTTTGTTATTTTCACATATTGCACATATTCACACATTGTCAGAAACCATCTTTGTAATCACCTTCACCCATCTTTTATGCTGCATGTAAGAAGCAAACATGGCAAATACTATTTATATTAGTAAAGAAGCCTCCCATATTATGTGTATTTACACTAAAGTGGTAAGATATCTACAGAAAAGACTCTTATGCAGTCTCCATGAATGCGTGTTAAAACCAGCGGCGCTTATTCCTATCACAGGTGTTGGATTATTTAAAGTGGTTGTCTTTGGTACAAGTCTGCAGACACTATATGTGACTGCAATCTTAGGCTGCCTTCAGATTTGCAGATGCCTCCGCAGCGTTTTGCGGAGGCATCTGCAAGCATCTGCATGCAGACCGCAGCCCCTATGTTTATAATGGAGCGCACGGCGGTCTGCAGATGCTTGCAGACCGCCGTGCGCTCCCATTGCCCGCCATATGTGATCTGTGCGCAGGCGGATGCCTGCGCACAAATCACACTCGCCCGCACCAGGGACGCAACATGTCGCGTCCCTGGTGCGGGCGGGAGTGTGTGATTTGTGCGCAGGCGTCCGCCTGGGCACAGATCACATATGGCGGGCAATGGGAGCGCACGGCAGTCTGCAAGCATCTGCAGACCGCTGTGCGCTCCATTATAAACATAGGGGTTGCGGTCTGCATGCAGATGCTTGCAGATGCCTCCGCAAAACGCTGCGGAGGCATCTGCAAATCTGAAGGCAGCCTTATGGATCCTAAGTACACACACTGTCAGGATTTTATGGAGCTGACAGGTATGTGACCGCAAGTTTGCTATTTGCATACATGCACTCATGTGCCAACTAAACGTGCGCGGCCTCGCACAATAGAAGAGAATTAAGCAAGGCCGTATACTTGTCAGGATTCGAAAGAAGTGTGCAAATTGCTCCAACCGTTGACAACGAAGAATCCTGACACTGTGATTCACAAGTCTGAAGTCACATATAGTGACTGCAGATTTGTACCCAATGTTGGACAACCCCTTTTAAGATACAGTTCTAACATACATTTACCGTTAGAATGTGGCTGAAAACAGGTCTCTCTTCCATAAAGTAACAGATAGGTATATGCTGATGATTCTGTCTGATCTCAGATACATTAATAATAATTCTACATTATACACAGGACCGACTTGACCCACCATGCCAAATCTCCAGCATCCATGAGTTAGATCTCTTCAGGTGAGATATGTAATGTATGTATATGCAAGTGTTATTAAACATCTACAGAAATATCTTATCTTACATAACCTCCGGTTTCTATGTACGGTACGGTCAGGTCTGTATATGGGCTTGTGACACGAAATATTATTCCAATACGTAACACCACTTATTCTCTGTATTACATAGGTCCCTGCAGTCAGTCCTGATGAACCTCCAGTTGCTGTGGGAGCTGGTTTTGCTAGGAGAACCACTTGTTGTTATGGCGCCTTCACCAACCATTTCATCTGAAATAGTTCTCGCATTGACTGGGTAATGGACAACTTATTTTTATATCAGTTTGATGGGATTATCTTGATAATTATTGACTAGTAATAGCTCACATGTTACATCTATGCACAAGTCCCCTTTACAGTTTTATATTCTAAGGCTAGCTTCACACTGCGGCAAGATCAGATCCGGGGCTGTCAGCGATGGACCTGACAGCCCCGGACCGGATCAGCACACAGGACCGGAGGGCAAATATGTCCTCCGGTCCGGTGTGCAGCTGGACGCAGCTGCCGCTGCTGATGATTCAGGGGAGCTAGCCGCAGTCCTGAAATAACATCGGCGTGCAGCCGCAGGTGTCCGGTTCCTGGATCCTCCCGATCCGGGAGGATCCGATTTGGGTAGATTTTTCTCCCCGGATACAAAAATGGTGCATGCTCCGATTTTGTGTCCGGGAGAAAAATCCGATTCCTTCCGGATTCTCCTGGACATCCAAAAACCGGATGCCAAAATACAGTCACCCAGCTTATTCCGGCCCCATCGGGTTACTATGGGCCGGAATTGGATCCGGGGGTGTCCGGTTCACACCAGACTGTCACGGATCCAAAAAAAATGTGGTGTGAAGCTGGCCTTAGAACAAATGTGTAAAAAGGTTTCCATGATAAGTGTTAGACTGTCTGTGCTGTGCTAACAAATATTTTAAGGGTAGGGACACACTTCAGTTCCTCATCAGTTTTCCTCATCAGTTTTCCTGATCAGTGTTCATCAGTTTGTGTGCCAAAACCAGGAGTGAACCTGGCAGAGAAAAAGTATAATTGAAAGATTGACACCTGTGGTCGGTTTTGGAGTCACTCCTGGTTTTGCCGCACAAACTGATGAACACTGATCAGGAAAACTGATCAGGAAAACTGATCAGGAACTGAAGTGTGTCCCTACCCTTATAAGCAATAAAGGGAAAATGGTATGGTGTGAATAGTTGATTAGAAGGTGTACCATCATAGTGAGTAATACCAACTGATTTGATCAGGAGCAGACACACTATTGGTGCCCACTTCATCCTCAAACGTTGCAAGTGGCTTCTATCACAAACACACAAAATGGTGCATTATGATGACATATTGGAATGCAAAGGGCCCATGTGTTGTTCTTTCTCCGTGGCCCTGTCTTGTCTGCCCCTGTAACGTATACATCGCTAACGACTCTTAGTATATGTGCATATGCCACTAAGCAAACTTCATTATTCATAGTCATGTTAGTTTGGACATTCTGAAATATTCTGTGGCCCATCACAAACAGCAGTGATTGGTATGGGAATGTAGCATTCAATGCTTGTCTGCACAATGATCTGTTACATGATAAGACATTTTATGACATGTTATCTCAGCCGGACAACTTCAGAAATAAGGTGAAAGAAAAACAGCTTGCCTTAGGCCCCGTTCACACGCTGCGTACTTGTGTATTTTTATGCACGCTTTTTCCCCAAAAGCGCATCTGCGTCTGCATTTCTAGCAAAGTGACTGGACATTCACTTTTGCCATTCAGACGATGCGTAATTTTATGCAGCGCTTTTGGGGCAAAAAAAGTGCGCGAAAAAGGGGACCTGTCAATTTTTTTTGCGTTTTTTTTACGCATGTTTCTTTCATAGGCCTCTTTATAAAGAGCTGGAAATACACATTTGTCTGCCATTCAGACAATGTGTATTTCAAGTTGTTTTACGCGCACTTTTCCCCATGAAAACGTGCGCGTAAGAATACTCAACAAAATACACGACGTGTGAACGCAGCCTAAATAATGCTCGGCCATTGTTAGCGGATTTGTTTTATCCCTTGCTGTATCCTGCATGCTTTTGTATTCACAGGTGCATTTCACCTTTAAAGTTTTGCTCTGATTTCCGCCCATATTTCACGATTCATGACAGTGAATTCAAAGAATATACAACAAGGACACAAGCCCCGTGAGTAGAGATGTATTCTGCTTCCATCATTATTTTGATCTGAAGAAAATGTAGTGAAATCAAACAATGGCTTAACAATTCTAAATTCTAAGAATGGTTTACTTATTCTTATTCATTCTGCAGTCCTAGCTTGTTACTTGGAGTAACCAATCCTTTCTTCATCAAGACTTTGCAGCACTGGCCCCATATCCTTCGTGTTGGAGAACCTCGTGTGTCTGGTAAGAAAACAGCAGTTTGGATGGAGCTTAGATATTTTGGTAGTGAGCATCCTGAAAATTAGGTTGGAGTCAAATTACCATATGACTGGCAGGAGGATCTCATCACACTGCCCGGACAGGTCTCATGTCAGGAGAGCCGCCAACCAGTCTGGGCAGAGCGTTGTAATCCATACAGTAGTGGGACTCCAGCTTTAAAGAAATTCTTTGAGTACAGAATGATTGTTCAACTACAGGTTCTGTTTCCATTCTTGTGTGGCCAAACATTTAACCCCTTTGTGACCTAGCCAATTTTGACCTTAATGACTAGGCTAAATTGTTAAATCTGACAAGTGTGATTTTATGCGGTAATACCTCTGAAATGCTTTAAAAATCCAAGAATTGACTTCTGGATCTGGCTCTGGCAGGAATGGTTGAGTGAGAGAGAAGCTCCCGCAGCCCCCCGTAGCAATCGCCCTGCATCAGCCCCCCACAGAGGCTCTGAGACTCCAGATCACTTACCACAAGCAGGCACTATGGAGCGGTACCTGTTGTGACGCGGAGGTGCCAGAGATGGCACAGAAGATAACCGGCCCGGAGCGGCACAAGCAGGCATGGAGGGACCCATCATGGCGGCGGAAGCCAACCCCCCCCGCCTTCATGAGAGCAGCGTTAAGGCCGCAGCAGCATCGGAGCCCCCGGCACCTGCACCTCCCCCGACAGCAGAATTAGGGAGGCCGAACAATGGATATCGCACGCAGCGGACGCTCTAGCCTCCCTGAGTAACCAAGTGAGAGACCTATCTGAGCTCTATGTCAACACAAGGTCGACGACCTGGAAAACCGCTCCAGACAAAACAACGTGAGGATAGTGGGGCTACCAGAGTCCGTGCTAGCAGGACAACTAGACCTCGCATGCGAACACGAGCTACCCAGGGCACTGGTAATGGACCGCAGCTGCAGGGTGGAGAGGGCAGACAGGGTAGGCCCGCTGAAAGAACAAACCGGCACAAGAGAGATCCACGGGGGAAGAGAACAGGGGCAGACTACCCGAGCCAGACAAATCATAGTGAAATACCTAGACTACAAGAGCAAGGAATAGATACTGCGAACCTACCGTGCAAGATGGCAACCACTACAGATCAAAGGGTACAAGCTCCTACTATTCAGCGACTACTCGGCGGAGGTGACGAGAAGGAGAAAAGCCTTCAGCAAGGTGTGCACAGTACTCCACCACCAAAAGGCACGCTTCCGACTCCTGTACCCTGCTACCCTCAAAGTACAACGACCAGACAGTTCCACAGTGTACTTCATGAACCACGAGGAGGCAGAAGCACAGCTACTAACAGGGAGAGAGCACAGCAAGGAAGAAGAAGGGAATGGGCACAGATACAGAGAAGACCGATCAGAGAGAATGGAAGATACACCAACGACGACAGCGCAGAGAATTTCCTGGCGGAACCCAGATGAGAGCGAGAGAACTACAGCGAGGGAACACGGCAAACGACAACCCACGAAGCGCGAGGAGGGAGGGAACAGACAACACCCCAGGTAGATAAACACGACGAGCTGCACAGACACCATACAAAGTAAGCCAACCTCCAAATATCCGACGGAGTCTTTCCCTCCTCCTCCTCTCCCCCCTCCCCTTTTTTTTTGTGTCCTCTTCCCCGCTTCCCCCGGCCTCTCCATCCCCCCTCCATTCACAACCTAGCCTCTCCATCCCCCGTCTGCCCACAGCCCTTCCACCCCACCATCCCACGGCCTCCCCATCTCTACTCCCCCCTGCCCCCTCTTTCTTCCCAACCGCTACGTATTCCCCCCCCACCAACCTCTCCACTCCCACCCATCCTCCCCCCGACCCCTCACCTCCCCTCCCCCCAACCCCTCCTTATTACCCCAAACCCCATATTCCCTCAAACCCCTCTTATTTCCCCCCTTACAACCCCCCACACCCCCTTATCCTCCAAACCCCCCCTTTTTCTTTTTTTCCTCTCTCTATTCTCCTCTCCTCAAAATCCCCACACCCCAATGAACAACAAAGGAGAGGAGGAGAAGATGGGAACAAGGGAAATGACACCGTCACAAAGAAGGTCGGAGAGGGGTAGTGGGTCAAACGGAGCCAACAAGGGGGCTGACGCATGATGAAAGACACAGAACTCAGGCAAGGACACATATACAACTAAGACGGGGGGGTGCGGGCAGAATGAGAAGTAACAAGGGAAGTCATGAGAAAATATGTGAGAGACCGGCGTTTGAACGCCTGGACTATAGTTCAAACCCAAGGGGCGAGTGGGGTGGGGGAAGGAGGAGGGAGGAGGGCGAAAGGGGAGCCGGGTAACACATGAGACAAAAAGTGAGAAGGTAGTGGGGCCGACAAAAGAACACACGGTTATACTAGATCATGGTTAAGTTGATCTCATGGAACGTCAAAGGGCTCAGGGCGGACATAGCTCTTCTGCAGGAAACACACCTGCTGAAAGAAGACTACTTCAGAATGAGCAAGCAGTGGGTAGGGAAGGTGTATGACTCACCGGCCCAGGGACGTAAGGTGGGCACACTGATACTAGTGAGTAGGCACCTCAACCACACAGTGACATTAGAGGAGCACGACTCCGAAGGGAGATGGCAACACCTCGTACTCACAGGCCCCTCGGGAAGACTAAGCATACACAACATATATGCCCCCAACACGCACCAAGATTTCTTCTTTCAGACACTCCTACTGAAATTACTGAAAGACACTGAACCCTTTAAAGTGGTGGGGGGAGATTTCAATGGGGTCGCCAACCGCGAGGAGGACACAGGACAAGGGAGGGAAGAGGCACAACAGCAGCAGGGGGCGAGGGGGGCTGCAAATACATGGTGGACGGAGGTCTAGGCATCAGAGACGTATGGCGACTGCACCACCCGAATGACCGAGAATACACCCATTACTCCCACCCACACAATAGCTGGTCTCATATCGACCAGATCTGTATATCAGAGAGCCTGATGCCGAGAGCAAACGAACGCGGTATAGAGGACATGGTGATCTCCGACCACAGCCCGGTGAGCGTAGGAATACGAGATAACGCCCCGAGGGGGGCGGACATCATATGGAGATTCCCGACCTTCCTTACCAAAGACACGAAACTTCCAGAGAATACTGGGAGAATGGTGGGCGACCAACAAGGAACATGACCAAAACCACTCACTATACTGGGAGATGGCCAAAGCGGTCTTAAGGGGTCACTTAATGAGCTACACGGCCGCCATGAAAAGGAAGACGAACGACCAATACATTAAGGCCAGCGAACGACTTACAACGACATATACAGCGTTTCTAGTGAACTGCTCCTCTGCCAAGACAAAAAAGACATTACAGGAAGCAAAGGACAACTTTGACGCATGGGGAGAGACAGGAAGGAGCATCTACTTAGATCACAGATGGAGGTTACCCTGCACAGATACGGGAACAAAGCGGGGAAGATGCTGGCCAACCTAGCCAGAGGGCGACATCAAACTACGCTAATCCCAAGGCTGATCAAGAGCAGAGGGGGACAGACGACTGACCCCAGGGAAATAAATGAATTCCTTCTATAGAGGACTCTACAAGGGGGACCAAAATACCGAAGGGAGAGGAGGACAGAAATGACTACACAGAACAAAGATACCAAGCTTTACCGACCAGGAACTAGAGCTCCTGAATGCAGAAATCTCAGTAGATGAAGTGGCAGAGGCCATCAAAGACTGGAGAACAGCAAAGCCCCGGGCCTGGATGGATTCACCAGTGAATTCTACAAATCCCTAAATCCACAGATCTCCCCCATATTGTCGGGCATGTATAACAACTGGATGAAAGGAGAAAGAATCCCTAAGCAAACCAACACAGCCTATATAAAGCTGCTACCAAAAGAGGGTAAAGACCAGGGGACCCCTCCAGTCACAGACCAATCTCACTCATCAACCAGGATCTGAAGCTAATTTCCAAGATTCTAGCAGACAGGCTGGCGGCAATCTTACCAAGAGTAATCCCGCCGCACCAGTCAGGATTCTTTAAAGGCCGCTCGGCAGTGGCCAATATCAGAAAGACCATGCTGATAATGGACACAGTGAGAGGTAAAGGAGAAGCCCAGGCAGGTACCCGTGCCTTAATTACATTGGATGCGGAAAAAGCGTTTGATAAAGTGAATTGGTCGTGGCTGGAACTGGTCCTAGACCAAATGGGGCTGAAAGGAAACTGGCAAAACTACGTCTAGATGCTATACTCGGACCCCCAGGCGAGGGTTAGCACACCAGTATTCCTATCAACCATATTCCCCATGAGAAAAGGCACCAGGTAGGGATGCCCATTGTCACCCCTGCTCTTTAATACAGCCATCGAGCCCCTATCAAAGGTACTTAACAACGATGACAGCTACGAAGGGATCAAAATAGGGAGCAAGGAGACAAAATCGGCATTTTATGCAGACAACATCATACTTTATGTGAAAGACCCAAAGAGAGAACTAGCCGAAACTCTGAATCTCATAGAAAAATTCGGGAGATTATCAGGGTTTAGACTCAACAAAGCGAAATGCGAACTGATATACCTAAGAGAGGGAGACAGGACAAACAACGGTGACCGCAGGACAGAAATACTGGGAATTCCGATAGCGAAATCAGCCATCAAATACCTAGGTATCCTCCTGGGACGCACAACAGAGTCAGTCTAAATTATGGGCCCCTTATCTCCAAAATAGAGTCACAGCAGAAAGGATGGAACGACCTACCAGTGCCGCTGCTAGCGAGAGGCCACCTGATAAAGATGATGAACTTCCCGAAACTACTGTACCCCCTCCAGACAATACCTATTCTACTCAAACAGGACGACACTTCCAGACTAAACAGCGCCTTCTCCAGATTCCTGTGGGGGGGGGGAAGCCCAGAATAAAACTGACTACCCTTATGTCTGCCCAGGATGGAGGGGGCATAAATCTCCCCAATGTCAGGGGATACAACTTCTCATGCCTGGCCAGACATGTGATAGACTGTATACAGGGGACAGACAGGCACTCAGACATAGTCGTGGAAGGCGAGTTCTGTAGACCGTGGGACCTAGGCTCAGTACTGCACTCCCCCCTGTCAAGCCTGGGCCCAACTCTACGGAACTCGACACTGTGCAGGGACACAATAGCAACCTGGAAAGCTATCCGAAAAAAACTTGGGCTACCATGGAATGTATCCAAGTACCTAAACCCCTGGGCTCACCCAAATTTTCGAATAGGCAGGGAGAACAAACTATTCCAAAAGTGGCAGGAAAAGGGGTCAGGCGGATGAAGGATTTGATGCACGGGGAGGAAAGGAGATGGATGACAGAGAGAGAAGTGGCATAGAAATATAAACTTAATACATTCCAGAGCCTACAATATTCACAACTAAGGGCTCTCGTAATGCGACACCTGCACGATGTATCAAGAGAAGTACACCAAAACGAATTTGATGAGCTGATGGGATATGACCCGTCGAACCTTAACATATCTAGAATATACGGCACTATGAGAGAATGGCTGACCCCGACAGGCAAACAAACTTGCGCAAAAGCCTGGGGGAGACAGTTAGGGGAAACGGCAGTGATGGAAAAGATTTTACAGGGATGGAACACTTTCAGAAAGAATGTAATTAGTGGGAGCTGGAGAGACACCCAATTCAGAATTATGCACAGGGCTAACCTCCCAAACCGCCAGCCCAATTCAGAACATAATCAGAGATGCCCGAAATGTGGAAAGGACTGCACAGACATGGATCATGATCCATGGAATGTGGGAATGTAGCACCACACAAAGGTTCTGGAAATCAGTACAAAAACTCAGCGCGGAACCCGGGAGAGACGACTGGGGACAGGACCCGATGCCCTGGATCTTCCATTACATTAAGAAGGAAGGGGAGAGAAAACACTCATCCACGACATCGCACTTCTGGCAAAAAAGTGTATCCTGAACCACTGGATCACGAGCGAAACCTCGACCATACGGGAACTGCTAAAGAGGGTTAAACAGCTACTACACCTAGAAAAATTAGAAGCAGAAAAGACAAAACAATATCAACAAAACAATTCTTCCACAAGTGGAGGAAACTCATTGAACAGAAGTGCTCAGCAGATAAGATAGAGCGCATAGTGAGGCCGTTCACACAGAGTGGTACCTGCTGAACGACCTGCAGGGTACCCTGGGTAAACTAAAAATACACCACACAAACGAAATAGGCGTAGGGAAGAAAGGGGGTGCTACCTGGCTCGGGGATTGTGGGGGGAGGGGAGGGCATTGAGAAAATGAAATACTCAGAACTTGACTGGATGTACAAAAGGGCAATATTATTACATGTACCTGCAGCATACTGACATGGATAATTGATTAATTGATTATGTATGGACTAACAATGCTGAATGATCAATGAAATAAAAAATAAAAAAATCCCAGAATTTTTTTTGTGACACAGTGTACTTTATGTCATGTTAGTAGTACATTTAAGTCAATATGAATTAAAATATCATAATTTTGGATACATTTTAGAAAATGTTGCAATTTTCAAACTTTCAATTTTTACATCTTTAAGGCCCCTTTCACATCAGCGCATTTTAAAATTTACGGCAGATCCGGCAGATTTACCGCATCTGCCGCGTAACGGCTGCACTTGCTGCACACTTGCGGCATGCCCCATTTACTCTCTATGGGGCTTGTCATCAGGTGCGACAAGTGCGATTTTCCAGATCCGGCACTTGCGGCAAGTGAAAAAAAACTCTGCTGGCTGCAGTTTTTTTATCTGCCGCAAGTACCAGATCATGGCAAAAAACGCATTTGACGCACATGCCGCATTTTTTTCAAGATATATTCCTCTTTCCATAGGATCCTATGTAGATTTGAATTGACTTTGAGGGGACAATATATTAGATACTACCAAAAAATGATACCATTTTAAAAACCACATCCCTCACAAATTTCAAAACTGCTGGAATTTTTTAACCCTTCATGTTCAGCAGAAACCTTCCACCAAGTGACCTGATTTTGGAAACTAGACCAATAAAGGAATTAATCTAGGGGTGTTTGAACCCACAGGTGATTCAGGCTGATTTCATATATATATACGTCTTAGATGCATCAGACTGAGACATATATTATCTGCATCAGGCGTGTTAGTGCAGACGCCACTGAACGCTGCCGCCGCAGCATATTTTTGACTGATGGATTTGGTCGGCCTGGAGGGGGCGCACAAGGAAAAGAACACACACCGAAGCTGTTCTCAGCATGCGCAAACTACTTTGAGGACGCTCAGAGTGAACTTCTGATCTGTCCTGGCCGCATTCACCAGCGGCTGGATGCGGCCTCATAGGCAGCAATGTGTCATCTTGACGCATTGCACCGCATCAGGACACATCAGGATTTTTCAAGTGGCCCCAAACCGCAACATTCTGCGAATGGGGGTGCGGCGTAAATGCCACACTCGTCTGGACCAGGCGAAATCCTGATGCCACCTGATGTCCCTGTGTCCCCATGTTCGCAACCCCCGAAAGCACCCTTACAGAACTTTTTATAATGAGGATGTGAAAAAAAAATTACATGGTAAAATGTTGTTTTAGCCCCAAATTTGTAATTATCATAATGAATAATAGGAGGAAACGGATCCCATAATTTGTTAGGCAATTTATCCCAAATGCAATGTAACCATATATGTGGTAAAAAATAAATAAATAAAACCTGCTGTTTTGGCACCTTAATGGGCTTGGAAAAGGAAAGAATGCAATTTGACTTTTGGGGCTTGGACACACTTTCCTAGTTACATCCGAGTTTGACTGAGGAGACTCTGAAAGGGCTGGAGCAGTGACCCTGAACGGCTTCTCCTTATCTGGACGGGGCTGTCAGCTGATTGTGTTTTTGTGCAGCTCCAGACTCCCCATCCAGATAGGGAGAGGCCGTTCAGGGTCACTGCTCCAGCCCTTTCAGAGTCTCCTCAGTCAAACTCGGATGAGTGTGTCCGAGCCCTTGGAGAGTAAATTTATCTGGGCTAGATTGTGAATACTATGTCGCATATGCAGAGCCCCTGACATGCCAGAACAGCAGAAACCCTCCACAAGTGACTCTATTTTAGAAACTAGACCCCTCAGGGAATTCATCTAGGTGTGTACTGAGAATTTTTATCCTACAACTTTTTTTCAAAATTTTATAACATTCAACATTCATTAATTTTCTTCCCTTCCAATGTGGTCAAAAACTAATGTTTGGGCAATGCAAAACTCAGAAAGCAAAGAGTGCTATTTAATTTTTGTAGCACACATTTGGACACCATGTTGCATTTTCAGAGCCCCTGAGGTGCCAAAAAGCAGATAAACCCAAAAAGTGATCCCAATGTACAAATTGCACCTCTCAATTAATTTTTGTGTGGCTGCAGCCCTGTGCCTATACATTGTGGCTTGTTCTTCTGGTGACATGCACCTAATAAGTGCGCTCTCCTTACAACTATAATGCCACACATGTGGTCTCTAATGACGTTTAGGCACAGTGGGACCCAAAACGAAGCAGCATTTGGATTTGGGAGTGCAGATTTCACTAGATATTATTTGGGGGGGGGAGCTGTCACTTTTCCAGAGTCTTTGTATTAACAGTTACATGGAAACCCTCTATATTTTCAGTGACAGATCACAGACCTGAGTGGGAGCTGTTTTTGCTGAATAAGTTAGGGGTGTTATTGATAACATTTTGGGGTATAGAACATTTTTTGGTTTCAGTATAAGGTTGGGGTTACTTTCTTGTGTTCTACACTGGACACTTTCCATCTAAATCACCCAAAAACCTCCGATGGAACCACTCACTCTAATGAGGCAGATGGAGACACTTTGGACTTCATTTGACATCTTTTTTGGGTGTGCACAAAACTGTCGTTGTTGTCGCAGGGAAATAAAACTCCCAGCTGACTGAGTCCCACAAAGAGTACAACAGGGGATGGAATAGAGTAGGAAGGCCCTAACGGTAGGGAGGTGGGAGACGGGTCACTACCTGACACTAATCTGTGTCTGCACCTTGCACTCCATAAAGTCCCTATGCAAATAGAAATATTCAGGTTGGTAATAGCGCCACTATGGATATGAGGTGAACGGCTAGACAATCCGAGCCATGTAAATAGTACAGATTTATTTAAAAAAAAAAAAAAAAAAAAAACATAGTAAATATATCTTTTGCTTTACATATGGCTCGGATTGTCTAGTCGTTCACCTTATATCCATAGTGGCGCTATTACCCACCTGAATATTGCTTGTTTGTCTGGAACCTACTGGAGGATCTTCCTACAGAGAGGGAGAGGCCATTCATGGTCACTGATCCAGTCTCATCCGAGTCTCATCCGAGAGACTCACATGTAAGTAGGAGAGTGTGTTTCCAGCCTTATAGGAAGACTATTCCAGAATTTGATGTCCCTAAGTGGACATCACATGACTAGTTCCTGAGCTGTCCCTCCACTCACCCTGGCTAGTGCGTAGGCCACTGAGTGCCCTAGATTTCACTTCTACTGTAAAACGGCACAGGGAAGGTAGACAGACAAAAGCAAAACAGATATAATACTACTTTAAGTGTTGCAGCCAGACAACAGAGCTTCAGGCAAAAGGTCTCCAGCAGCTACACCAAGACTCCTTCCTTCAAGTTGGTCAGAATAGAATGAAACTATAACCGGCATCAGGTGATGAACCATGTGACTATTTAAAGGGAAGGGAAGTGATCACAAACTGGCATCACCTGACGTAGAAATGTCAAGCAAGGAAAGATTCCTTAACCCTAGCTGCACCAAAAGGAAGCAACTACAATTAAAATCCAGAGACTCCTAAGACATTATAAGACTCAAGTCCCAAACCTGTCACAAGTCTCCTAAGGGCAGGAGACCCTTGTGACAATCGTCCACACCCACACATTTGTATAAAAAAAGACTGCTAAAATGATGGGGCACTGCCGAAACAGAGACCAGACGAAATCCAGAGTGTTTGCCTCTGCCTCATTATAATGATTTACACAAAAACAAAAAGTGCTCAGCGGAAAGCGCAGAATAAATGTGAACTGAGTTTTATTCAGATTTTTGGGAGGTAGAATGATCTAATAGGATGAAGAATACTTGGTCCACCGTACCATGTAAATGATAAGACAACTTTATTCTTCAGGTCAGTTAGATTACTGAGATACCAAATTTATATAGTGTTTTTCTTATGTTTTGCTGCTAGCACACAGTAAAAATAATTTTTTGCAATACATATTATTGTCACCATATTTTAAGAGCTGTAATAGAGCTGTATGAGGGCTTTTTTTTTTTTTTTGCTTGACGAGCTGAAATTTTTTTTATACCATTTAAGGATAAACAACTTTTTTTTAGGTTTTTCAGACACAGAATGAATAAAAACCAGCAATTCAGTTATTGTTTTTATTTTAGTTTTTTGCACAGTTCACATTTTTGTTTAAGTTTTTTACTCAGTCCCACTGTGGGACATGAATGTATTTTAATTTGATCACTGGTCTTATGCACTGCTGTACTGTTGTACTGCAGCACATGAGACCTGTCAGTGATTCACTCACAGAGCCTGTTAGACCCTGCTTATAGTACTCAAAGGAGGTTCTTACAGGCCAGTGTACCCTGAGGTCATTAGATGACTTCAGTGTACCATGACATCGATTGGCACCAGCGATTATGATCGCACAGGGCCACCAATCATGCCAAAGGAGGTCTTTTAACTTCCTCTTAACCTGTTAGATACAGCTGTCGCAATTGACAGCAGTATTTTAGGGATTAATCAGCCCCGATCAGTTCCAAAACTTGTTCTAGGCCAATGCTCATGGGTGTTAGCTGCCATGTACAGTTGTCACCCGCATGATTTTCAGCCTGGGATTCTCAATCACAGCGTAAATGTTTGGCCCCACCATGATGCCTGAGTGCCTGAACTTGTTTTGAACATTCATTTTGTGGGATTTTTGAGTCCCTTTAAAGTATATCCACATCATACCTATGTAATGCTGTAAGGTGTGCATGTTCCTCAACATTGTATATAAAACCTGACACTTATATACGATGAAAAACTGAATTTTAGTGTTTAATAGCAATCTAATATTGTAGATGCTTCGCAAAAGGTAAAGGCGATATGCATCACTGCAGAGAGACACTGTTTTATCACAGGATGGAAACTTACTCTGGCACCAACTGACCAGAAGTGGCATGCTTATTTGTGTCATTGGTTATTCCTCAACATGACACACACCTATAACAATGCCAGGTTTCACCTTCTATAAAGCAAATGCAAACATAATGTTGGATCATTAAGGGCTGCCACCCTGTTAGCAAGAGTGTAGTTTTTGGCTGTGCAGAGGCAACAGCCTCACCCAGGTCTTGCTGTGTATGGGGAACCCTAGGTCCGTCTGCTGTGTAAGATAATGTAGGTATTATAATTGATACATGATATGTGACGGCCCTATTACAGACTTTGTAAATGGGGCTAAGAAGTTGCATACTATGATTTAAATTGTTTTTACCTGTAGGTGATTTGCCGAAACAAGTGAAGTTAAAGAAGGTTACAAAGTTGAAGACATTGGACACAAAATTGGGTAAGTTCAGTTTTTTTTATTCAACCTTATGCCTTCTGTGATGAATAAGGAACAGGCGGTGTGATGAATAAGCAATATTCTTACAAACAAACAGTGCTTCTTTTGTAGCGGTACGTGCCGGTACGGCGAAAATCTAAAGAGGGGAGTAGCAATGCAGCCGGGGGCGGAGCTATATGGGGACTGCTGTTTGCTGCTACCCGCTGCCTGATGCATAGGATCTGCCGGCCGCCTGACAGCACCCCCTCCCACTCCTCAAGCCGCCAGCGCTTGACTACTCCCCCTTTCCCCCCCGCTCCTCACCTCCGTACCGTCAAATATTGTTTTACAAAAATAGTACTGCAAAAAAACATCTTGCTTAGATGCCAATATATTCTTTACAAGCAGCCATGTTGTCCAGATAAGACTATATCTCACTCCTAGGAGATAAGCCCCCACCTTTTTCGCCCTGTTCAGTATGTTAATTAGCATGACTATGCCAATTCCCTGGCCAACAGGCCACACAATGGAGGCTTCCTAATGACTGCAGGGAGATGACACTTTGTACCCAGTCAATGCTGGGAAAGGGAATATGTTGAATCAACCTAAGTAAATACTTAAGTCCCAAAAAAAAGTTTGAGAAAAGTATTATAGGAGTGATACCTTTATTGGCTAACAAGAAAAATTATATTTGTAAGCTTTCAGAGCTCAAGGCTCCTTCATCAGAGCCTTGAGCTCTGAAAGCTTAGAAATATAATTTTTCTTGTTAGCCAATAAAGGTATCACTCCTATAATACTTTTCTCAAACTTTTTTTTGGGACTTAAGTATTTACATCGATTTTTCTGGCTAACACGGTACAACAATATTATTTTGTATTATACTCTGAATCAACCTAAGGAAATTGTCACTTAGCCAGCTGTGTAGAACTTCCTAGAGAATAACGGCTAGGTGATTCTGTAGCCTAGAGGCAGGCAGGCAAAAGAAGACCTCCCTGTGTCTTGGCATAGAAGTGTAGAAAACTAATCTCCTTCTACCACAGGTTGAAAGGAAATTCTTTCACTCAGCTCAGACCGAGGGGAGCCGAGTTATAACGTTTAATATTTCATAAGCCGTCCCTCCGATGATAATGTCGAATATAAATCTGGAACCTACGGATCTGGACGATCCTAGCACTTATATGTACATAAATATGCAATGATCGTAAGTACCCTAATCGCGATATTGACCAGAAGGATGCCATCAGAGTAGTCATGCCTCATATCTAGGTGAAGATTAAATCATAACTGAAAATATGAGAGCATTGTCTTCCTCCTATGACATTCCCAGACAAAGATAAGGTAAACAATAACTTTGTATATTCATATCTCACCTCGAGGGGGTGGGAGTTATGAGCCAGCCTAGAGGTGTGAGATGGGTGTGGACAGGGGACAGCCTCATACTGTATAAAAATGGGCTGCCCACTTTCCATTTGGTATTCATCTGAAGGACCATAATTCATCACAGCCAGCAAAAATACCCTGTACCCAGGTGGCACCATGCAGTCCCTTGTGGCACCATCAGCATTAAAGTAACTGATCAAAAGTGTGTGTAATACTGTGGATATTTCATTTATCCTTTTATTTGCATAACTGACTGTAATTTTAACATTACATCTTAATAACTGTAATTATTAAATCTAGTGTACCAATATGGTGATTAAATATATAAATTTAATCTTGAGTTGTCCTTTTCATCTTGATCACGACTCCCACATCCGTGTACTCTTTTAACGCTACCTGGGTTGGTTTCTGACCCGATATATAAGCCTGTTCACGGACCGGAATTATATTAAACGATGAACTGGTGGCAGCAATTAGTGCTTGGGGTTATTCAGGGCCTCTATCAGTGACGGGGTGGAGGTTATTATATGTGCTTCTGGTCGTGGATCAGAAGGCATATACCACACTCACTGAGGTGTCTTAATTAACCAGCACTGACAGGGCAGCTGCGGCCCTTCTTTTATCTTCAGGCAGTTCCCCGACTGACCTGGGTTTAACAGGAGGTGCTGTAGAGCTGCCAGGCTCAGTGTCCGATTCACCACGCCTTCACACAGTCTTCTAAGGGGATCAGGCTATAACGTGAACCAAACTGCAGCAAATTATGATAAAGGTACAGTCATAGCCTGTAAGTCCCACCTTACTTAAAAAACAAAATTCATTGTAAGTATCACATGTGCTGTTGATGTGAGCGCACCTAACCATGGTTGAGTATTTCTCACCACACTGTGGCATTATATTCCAGGAAGAAGCAATAGTGTAATTCTATATGTGGAAGAGAAAAATTATTATCTATATATGCATGCATAAATTAACCACAATAAACTATGTATGTTTTATTTGTACAGAACTGAAATAAATGTTTCTCTGTCCCTTCATTGGAGGACACAGAAACCATCAGAAAAAGCTTAATTGTGATAGAGGGGAGGGAGATCATTCTTGGGCACTGCAAACAGGAAGCTCCTTAACAACACACAGCCTACCTTGTCCAATGGTCACTAAGGTATTGAAAGCGGTGAGACTCCAGCAGGGTTGTGACCAAGGGCGCAGAGGCCGGCTGATGCAGGTGTGTGAATCAAGCATAATTGGGAATGACAGAAGAAGAGCCATCCTGGGTGAATAACCAGGCAAAATTGTGCTGCCCATACCACTGGATGTGCAGGGGCCCGTGACAGAAAGGCTAAGACCCACAACAGGAAGGTGGTGGGAAGGGTGGGAAGGGAAGGGGCGGTTCATGACAGGAAGAGGCGAGGTCCACATGAGACACAATTGCATACTATGGTTGGTCAGATGGCGGTTGCATGCTGGCCCAATTGAGTGGTCACCGGGCGAGTTCCATTAGCTTCTCTGATGGTCATGGGTATGTGCATACTGACCATGCTGAATGCCTGACAGACGGACACACCAGCACTACTGATTAAAGAGTGGGCAGGGCCCGCTGTCTATGCTGATTGGCTTGTGGTATAAGCACACTGATCAAACTACCACACTACCTCCTCATCCTGCCCTCTCTCTGTTGGAGTCCCACAAGGCTTTGTCCTGGGGCCCCTACTTTTCTCCATCTATACCCTTGGCCTAGGACAACTCATACAGTCCCATGGCTTCCAGTACCACCTGTACGCTGACGACACTCAGATGTACCTCTCTGGCTCAGATGTTAACTCTCTGCTGTCCAGAATCCCAGAGTGTCTATCAGCCATATCCTCCTTCTCTTCTCTCTACCTAAAACTCAACGTATACAAAACCGAACTCATCATCTTTCCTACATCTCATCTTTCATCTTCACCACTTTATCTATTATGGTAAATGGCATCATGCTCTCTCCCACACCTCAAATTCGCTGCCTTGGAGTAACTCTCGACTCTGCCCTGTCCTTCAAACCACACATCCAAACTCTCGCTACCCACTGTATCTCCGAACTAATCTCACACTATCTTCCCTCACTTAATCTTCGATCCTCCCAAGACCTCCTCCTCTCCTCCACACTTATCCGTTCCTCACATAAATGCCTCCAAGATTTCTCCCGAATATCCTCCATCCTCTGTAACTCTGCGCCCCAACACGTCCGATTATCCACCACGCTCGGATCCTTCAGACAAAACTTGAAAACCTCTTTCTTCAGGAAAGCCTACAGCCTACAATGACCTAGCTGCCACCCCACCGCCTCCAGAGCTGCTGCCCCACCGCCAGTGGAGCTGCCGCCTCTCCACCACCAGATCTGCTGCACCCTGACCTACTGTTTCCTCCCCATTGCCCTGTAGAATGTAAGCCCGCAAGGGCAGGGTCCTCTCCCCTCTGTACCAGTCTGTCATTGTTAATTTGTTTACTGTAAACCATATCTATAATTTTGTATGTAACCCCTTCTCATGTACAGCACCATGGAATTAATGGTGCTATGTAAATAAATAATAATAATAGTAAAAAGTAATATAGATTGTAAATAGCAGAAGGCTACACCC
>JARQOC010000004.1:233870935-233972678 GCA_033576535.1 Allobates femoralis
GCTTGTGCAGCAGACTTTTTATTCTTAATTCAGTAGCAAGAACTTGGTATTATTGTAAACCTTGTTATGCGGTGATTTTGAAACATGCTGCTTGTCAGAAGCCTATTAGCTCACATAACATTTCTCCTGTCTCTTTAACCCCTTCACGACCAAGGACGTATTTGTATGTCCATGGTCATGTGCCTCTTTTAATGCAAGCTCACACACTGAGTTTGCATCATTCTCTGCACATGGCGGTTGATCTGATTATTTGATATGTGCAGAAAACAGGCACCAGTGGATCTCTGATCCACCTGTGTCTGTTAACTTGTTAGATTGCACTGTCAAACTCCGACAGCACAAACTAACATGCGGCAGTGGGGTTCATGCCTGTCCCCGCTGCCAACTGTGATGTGGTCACAGGGTGGCGACAGTTTTTCATGCAAGCCAGAGGTCATAGGATGACCCTTGTCGCTGTTGCAGCGTAGTTCCGATGCCAGCATTCACAGGTCAATTAGCATTTCTGCTATTTAAAGGGATGTGGAAGCATCACTCTAAGAGCAGTAGTGATCAGACATTGCAGGGTTCAGGCGCCCTGAGGGTTCCAATAAAATAAGTAAAAAGTGTGCAAAAATAAAAAAGAAGACACAAGTTCAAATTACCCCATTTTTCCCCATTCAATATTAAACTATTTAAAAAAAAAAAAGACAACACATAAAGCATTTCTGAACGTGGCAATACCAACTATCTATTAAACTATTAAATGAATTGGATTGGAAAACTGTGTGAAGGAAAAAAAAAATTCCAAAGTTAAGTTTATTTTTTGTTGCAGCAACATTGCAATAAATTGCAATAGCAGGCGATCAAAAGTTCGTATCTACCCAATAATGGTGTAAATAAAAACGTAAGCTCAAGATGCAAAAAATAAATCATCACTCATCCCCAGATCCTGAAAAATTAGAATGCTACGGGTTGTGGAAAATGGCACAAAAGTACAATTCTTTTTGTTTTGTTTTTTCTATACAAACTCCTGAATTCTTTACAGCTTACATAAAAGCAAAAGTATACATGTTTTGCATCTACAAACTCATACTGATCCAAGGCATCTTACGGACATCAGTTTTACTATATAGTGGATATGGTAAATTGCAATTATTATTTTTTTAAATTCACTGTACTTTGAATTCTTTTCCCATTATCCAGTACACTATATGGTAAAATGAATGATGTCATTCAAAAATACAATTTGACCTGCAAAATAAATGCCCTTGTGGCTAAAATTAACAGAAAAATATAAAATGTTATGGCTCTTGGAAGAAGAGGAAGGGGGGGAGGGGGGAATGAAAATTCTGAAAATCACTTGGGGATGATGGTGTAATTTGGCTCCACTAACTAACACATTGGGAGATGAGCAGGGCTGTCGCAAGTTCATAATTGTAATTAATGGATGTAGTTTGTATTATGGAATCTGTTGAGAGATCCTCTTTAAAGGGAACCTGTCAGCTGATTCGTGCTGCCCAAACTCCGGAATGCATAGATTGGAGCCCGTCCATACAATTGCAGGCAAGTATATAAACTCTCGCCTCTTTGGGGGAGACAGGACCATGGGTGTATGCTGCTGCCACTAGAAGGTGACACTAGGCAAATAATTAAGCAAAAAAAAGTTAGCTCCTCCTCAGCAGTGTATACCTTGAACCGGACAGGAAATCAAGGCAGTTTATTGCTTAATGTCTCATTAGGCAGGCCGGGCCTTGGGCCTGTCGTTTTTTTCTGATCCGCTCTCTTTTTCAGGTGCATTTTATTCTAATGCTCTCAGTTTTATATCTCCTCAGGTTCTCCTACGGATATGCACAAGAGCAACAGAGTTTCCTACACTTCTGATCTCCCTCCAGTTGTGAGGGGGACAGGATACCCTACACCCTTGTCCCCTGCTGGCTATGCATAGGGTGACAGGGCTTCTCATATCTCTGATCTCCCTCTCGTGGATACCAGGGCAATAGAGTGGATATCGCTGAGCTCTCCCGCTCCTGCCGAAGGCGACAGGGTGCCTTGTCACCTCTGCTCTCCTCCCCACTCAAACAGTCGTCAACAGAAGCACTATGATGGCGACAGGGCGTCTCCGCCTCTGAGCCCCCCTTTTGCATGATAGACGAGAAGGCGACAGGGTGCCTCTCCACCTCTGATGTCCTCTCTCTGAGTGGACATTACAGATGAAGCAGCGACTGGACATCCTCACCACTGTTCTCCCCCCTCTGCATAACAATCAGCCCCCGTCCGGGCGACACGTTGTATGCACCGCTGTTATCCCCTGCAGTCCCGCATCCCACATCTAGGGTGACAGGGCTTTGCTCCCCCGTTGGGAGAAGCCACTTGCCAGACGGGACACACTACCGGAACAACAGATATCACTTCTGTGTGCTGCATCCAGACCCTGGGAGATATCACGGGAAACAATTGAGGCGTACACCTTTCCCTTTCAGCCCGGATCCAGGCTGCGGTATCGGGATGCAGGTAAAAATGCAGTCCCCAGCTTCAGCATAGTCCTGGGAACACCCACCCCTGAGCCAGCCTCTCGATCATCGTGAGATCTCCACTGGTGTCTTCACAGGGCCCACCCACCCACCCCGAAGTCACAGGCCTTTCCTGGGAACGCCTCCCCCCAAACCCTCCTCCTCGCCCATCACAAGAACGCGCCCGTGCTCCAGGACACGCTCATCCAGTAGCCATGCTCACCCAAACGGGCATGATGGCACAATGCCGCTCAGCCAATCAGGCTTAAGTCTTCTGGTATGCAATCTCGTGCTATGCTCCTCCACCGCACGACTAGCGGCACAGCAGACTGCATAGTGGGACCCCAAAACTGGGGAAATAGTCTCGCCATGTGTGACGGGCTCTCCCCCACTGTGGCCTGGCTCACATGATGCCAGGGTCCCCCACAGCGCGTATTTACTAGGGTGGATGGGCATTGCTCACCCTTAGCCTCCAACAGCGGTCAGTAAGAGCCAGAACAAGAATTAACTGTTCTCTCTGGTGTAGATGGCAGTGTCAGGGTCCCTCTATTTGTAGAGGTGGTGGCAGTAGGGGGCCATCCCACATCCAGGTGGTCTCACAGCAGCTGCTGTTTTCTTTGCATAGCCACATTTTATGGGCTAAACATGGGTTACAATCCATGACGTGATACAAACAGTTTTTAAGCCTGGCCCATGATCGTTGCAGTCCGGAACCCGTATGGAGCTACTGCGGCCTATCTGGTATCTCTTTGAGTGATAGCGATGAATCCTGGTAACCTCATGAGTGACAGCCTCTGTGTGCACTGCAGCTGTGGCAGTTTCCATGATGGGAACTTAGCCTTTGGCACAGAATACCCAATGTGTTCCGGAGTCTGCAGCTTAGACGCTGGCATGTGGAAAAGTTGTAGATGCCTAAATGAGGGTTAAGAAACATATACAGCAAGATAACCATTAAATTATGTAGTAGCCCCTGGTACCCCCACTGTCCACATTCAAGTATGTCTCTTCCCCACACCGAAGGTCCAGGGTGGTCTTGCTCAGTTGGGAGCATGGTACATCTATCAGCTGCCGCTGTTCACTGCGTGTGCCAGGAGTCACAGCTACAATCACAGCTGCCAGCTCTGATCACTTTTCAGAGTACCAGATGCTGCCTTACCTGAATTCTCTCATGGCTCCAGTTCTGTCCGCCATCAGTGAGCAGGAGTTGCCGACATCTGCTTTCAACCCAACTTTCACAATGCCATTAGCCACTTCATTCTGGCTAATACCATGGCTACCACTTCTGTCCACTGCTCAGTGAGCCAGATGTCCCGTTGCCGGACTGTGCCCATGATTACTGCTTCCATCTACTGTGGGTGGAAGCCCCAATGTCTCACTATCGCCATGGCTGCCGGCCCTACCTACTACTGGTAAGCCAGAGGTCCTACCATTTGCTTACAGGGTGGTCTCCGTTTGTTTATCAATCCATTGAGCTTGAACTGAAAGCTACCAGGTGCCATGTAGAAGGACCATTTCGGCATCTGACCACCATCTGATGAGCAGAACTCCAACTCTAGGTACCTTTCAGAACCTATTTATTAATGGGTTCGAGTTCTACCCACCTGTCGGTGTTCAAGTATATTTTTACAGCTATACAGTGGTCCTCGGATTTGCCCATTATTCTGGTGCCAGATCTGCTAGCCCTCAGGTATCCTAACATTCACCTGCAATATCAACATGAGTCCTATACTACCCAGCTATCCAGAACTATTAGTGTTATAGCTACCTATCTAACGGTTTAAAGGACCCGCCGACATTACAGTAAGTCAATCCTCTAAGATCCAGGTTACAATACGCATGCAGTTAATGGAGCATGTCCACTGCTGTTAGCCAGGATTCTCAGCATCCTTAGACATTGTACTGGCTTTGCAAATAGAGTCCGTGGAGCCTTGTTTAGGAGTCTAAAACATGGACCTAGCCCTGAGGTGGCTCCTTGCGGAAACCACCATAACCACCATATTAAGTGGCCCTTTCAGTCAATATCCAACTCTTTACAAGTTTAAAGATATGACAAGGGAATTATCAAAGCCAGGTATCCATCCACAGACAGCTGTTTCGGGTTTTGCCCCTAATCAGTGTGGAGTAGGATTCTGGCTAGGTGGGAGAAATACTTGGTAGACCAACATCACAAAGCAATCAATGATCTCAGTGAGACCAGTCGAGGAAAACACTGCGGGCAGCTGGCAAAAGCGCTCAAACACCGTGAAATCCTAGGTGCATTGCCCCCTGGGAATTACAAAATGCAAATAGTCTGTGGAGCCTCATTTAGGAGTCTCAAACATGGAACTAGCCAGATATCCCTCCAGGGAAGGACCTAGCCCTGGGTGGCTCCTTGCGGAAGCCACCAAAGGTATCCTAACATTCAACTTCAATATCGACACGAGTCCTGTCCTACCAAGCTATCGAGAACTGTTAGTGTCATAGCTACTAACGGTTTAAAGGACCTGCCGACATTACAGTGATTCAATCCTCTAAGATCCAGGTTACACTACGCATGCAGTTAATGGGTCATGTCCACTTCTGTGAGCCCAGGATTCTCAGCATCCTTAACCATTGTACTGGCTTCAGGACACAACAGACACTTCTGCCGCACTGGGGGGTTTTCACTCTGCCCACTCTGTGGGAAGCCAGAACCCTCCTGTACTACATGGCTACCCCTAACGATGGTCCACAGTTTCACCTGTCATTCAGTATGCCTGATTACACATCAGTCCAACATCTTCATTCACTTATTAGCTATCTAGACACCCTGTTTGCCTAGCCTCACCCGAGTCTTATATAGTCATGGCGCAGATGCTCTGTCCACTTCCCAGCATAACAGAACCCCTCCTTGGTGTTCTAGAAACATCATACACAGGGTTTGTTGCCCCTCTGCCTCAGCTTAGAACGCTTTTGTTCTATGGCAATGTAGACTTTTCCTCTGCACAGTCTAGGCTACTCGCTACAGTGGTCTAGGCCTTGGCTCATTACCCGTCTAGCTAATCCTTCAGTTTTCCAGAGTTGTGTACAGGGGTGACCCAGATTCCCTGACTTCCCAGCGAGCTAATCTCGCTGTATACCAGTATCACAGGAGCCTTCGCAGTGTAAGCCTCTAGAAAACCTGTCCTACAGCTGTTCAATAGGTGGCTCTGATTCTCGTATTTCGACCCGGTTCTTCACAGTAAGGTCTGGTCCGTTTCAGGCATCGCTCAAGTACAGACCTTCAAGCCTGTTGAGCGACACTAACTCCCCTCTCTCCTTTTGAGTCTGATTTTCATCCAGTGCTTCAAGAATTACATTCAGGTATAATTTTTTCTTCACAGGAGATCTGATCCTATATGTCGGAAAAGTGACTCTTCTCTCCATATAGTTGGGTATTCTTTCTCCAATATTGCTAGGAATTCTCAATCGAACGTCTCAGGCACCTTACAGAATCCCTCCTTGACCCTCATATTTTTTACCAGTACTCTGGTCCTTCGCTGGATATGACATCAGGTCGTCTGCCTGTTACCCAGCAATGTTTCCCTGGACTTCCTTGCTTGGCTGGAGGAAGTGACAGAGCCAATATTTACTCACGTTGCTCAATTGTTTTGTTTTTTCTTCGTCTCAGTAATTAATACTCTTTGTCATCGCTCTCTTTGTGTTGATGTTTATACCATAGTGACTGTCACTGTATGTTGCAGACTCTTTCTTCCTTCTTTTCGCAAGTCTCCTAGGACCAACCCAGCCTAAGTCTCTATGACCTTATTCTTCCGTCTGTCCGCTTTTTAGGTGCATATAGTTCCCTCATCGGGTTACTTTTCCAGACAACCATGGTGGCTTTCACATGCGTCTCTTTGATATGTTTTATTTTTAAAACCAATAATAGTTCCTCTATCCCCTACCTTAGTCACCCATACTGGAGATATACGGTGCAAGGCATTGGCAAGATCACGCTATACAGTTTGTCTTCGCTCTTCCTTCTTCTTTAGCTGCAAGTCCTCACAGGTGATCAGTTATTATCTTCTGTTATACCATATATCCTAGTCTTTCCAGCACTGAACGTCCTCTCACCAGGTCTTCAATTCCCCACAGCTTCCCCCCTTCCTGAACTGTGGTACTTATGTTACCGGTTTTCCTCTGCTAGAGTCGTCTCTTCAGACGACATAGAGCAACCTTTCTCTATTGGCTCATGACTGAAACACTGAACTAGAAGTCATTGTAGATATTTCTAGCTATGCCTGTCTGTGGCAGATCCAGCAATATCGAATTTCTTCACCCTGAGAGAGTCATCTTTTTATTCTAGGGTTCTGGTTAATGTCCAGTCCGATGTAGTCCCTGTTCATCAGCTCCTCGATCACAATAGGCAGCGAGGGTGCCCCTAGTGCCATTCTCTTGCTCTTTGGTCTTCCTACGACCCCAGAGGAATATGCAATATGAGATCATATGAGCTGCCTACGGCTAAGGTAACTATTCTGTTTCCACACAAACACTGGGTGGAAAATGTCCATTTATATACTTTTCCTGTGTTCATTCTACCTTCCTTAGAACCTCCACTCTTCTGACGAGTTCCTCGTCTCTACGAATGTAGGGAAGACCCTTTGCTTTGCCCTTCTCAGTACCCTAAAGAATGTCTTCTACAGGTCTTGCACAACATCGACAAGGTTAGGGCTGTGTGTCCTTCTCTCGGACCGTGACTTACGTAAGTCTTATTTCCTTTTTCATTCTTACAGAGGGTCACAAGGAGGATACAGCCGTGTTGCAGCCTACGATCTCTCGCTGGGTCACTTCAACCCTTTCCTAGGCTTACAACGTGGAGGGTAGGCCCGCTTCCAGGGGTCTCAGGGTGCACCCCCCACCCAGGTGGTGGTGGCTTCCTTGGCAGTTCATCGGGCTTCTGCTTCGCAGTGTTAGGCTGCTACGTGGCTTAGTATCCACATCTTCACAGTGCGCTATAATGTGCACACACAGGCCTAAGTGGATGCTAGCCTGGGTTGAAGGACTCTTCAAGCAGCCTGACCCACCTCTAATCAAGGTGGGAATAACAGTATTCATTTTTCAGTAGGTTGGACCAGCTTAGTTAAATTGGTTCCAGGTTGTTTAATTCCAACCCAGGGACTGTTTTTCAACGTCCCATGGTCCTGTGTCCCTCAATGACGCGAGAGAGAAAAGGAGATTTTCTCCTTCGCCTCATTGGGGGACACAGACCGTGGGTGTTATGCTGCTGTCCACTAGGAGGCGACACTAGGCAAATCTGCAAAAGAGTTAAGTGGCTCCTCCTCTGCAGCACATACACCCTGGAGCAGGAAGTGCTTCTCCAGTTTTTGCTTAGTGTCGATAGGAGGTAGACATGGTCCATAGGACCACTCCAAATTACATAGTTAGATATTTTTTACTTAGATTTTTTATTCTTTTTTACCAAGGATATGAGAGCGCGACGGTATCTCCGCATACCGATTTCCCAAAACCAGCAACAGGCGGGAACGCGGGGTGTTACCTCCACGTATCCCCTCCTGCCACGATGGATAGGGAGCAAGGCGACGGTTCCATTGCGTTCCGATCTCCTTGTTTTTCTCCCATGGCCGGCGCTTCTACATTTTCCCCTGTCCCCACTGGGAACCTCAGGGTGACTTCTGCAGGCTTGCAGAAAATTCACAGCATGAAAGAGCTGATCCTGCTGGGCACATCAGGACGCCAGGCCAGGCATAGACACCCTGCCCATCTCCCTTCTGGGTTATGGGTCGAGCAAGCCCAAGATGCCCTCCCCATTCCCTGTTAGGGTCTGGGTTGAGGAGCCTACACAGGTAATCAGGGTTCCCCTGGGACCCTGCATGTTTTCTTTCTTTCTTTCCCCCCTGAGCCGACCAGCTGCAGCATCTGTAAGCTGCAGAACGCTACAAGCCCTACTATGAGGGTCTCTGAGAAGCAGGCTCCCCCACCTCGGATCCCCCCTCCTCCGTACTATTATGCTGCGCCCGCTCCCCTGGAAGGGAGCACAGCAGCGGCGGCTCATAGCGGGCCCTGGGTGCCGACGGGGCGTCTGCCCCACCGTGGTCACAGCCTCCGGTGCCAGGCGCCGTTGTTCCCAGTTCCGGCCCCGGACCTCCGCGCCAGACCTCCGCCAGTCTCGGGCCCGCGTTTTAGCCGCACGTCACCGCTCCCCTTTCTTCCCGCCCACCGGCTCACCCCACTGGACGGGAGCCTTGCAGCGTCAGCACGGGGGCGGGACAGGTCTGAAAAGGGTGCCATCCAGCCTTTCTGCGCGCTCTCGCGCTGGCTCCGCCCCCTTCTTCATGGCACCGCCGCCATTGCAGCCCAGACGCTGACACCGCTGTATAACAGCGGCGAACAGCACTATGCATAAGGGGACTCAGGTTGCAGGGGCACCCACTAATGGGGCAGATGGCAGCAGGCACATGCTTGCCTCTGCTGCGGCATCCCCTGGTCCCTATCCTCCCAGGTGGCGGTAATAGGGATACACAGATCAGCTCAGATTCTTATGCCACATTACAGCAAGTCTCACAGCATCCGCTGTACGGGGTATACAGGGACCCAACACAGCACAACTAACACGGCTTCGCTGTGCGCCAGTCTCTGATAGTTACTGACGGGCAGTCAGCAGGGGCTTAACTACACCAGGTGCAGAAGTTGCGATCGCACCCGGGCCCTGCAGCCTAGGGGGCCCCAAAATTCCCTTTGTCCTATAGAAAAAAACTAATACTATTAAACATTTGCAATAATTGGGGGCCCCATTGGAGCCTTCGCATCGGGGCCCCGGGGCCTGATGTTACGCCACTGGCAGCCAGCATGGTACAGCCTGCTTCAACTTGTACTCCTCCCCCCTCCCTGTACACAAAGCATGTAACAGTAATGCTACCCCCTGTACTCTGTGACAGAGTAACATCACATTACTAGGAATACTGCTAATTCCCAGAGCAGTACAGCCAGAGTCCCTCTGTCCAGCACACGGACCAATTATAGTTGTTCCTACCACCGTGCCAGATGCAGGTACCTGTTGGTACACCTTTCCGATCTGATAGCCTTACCCGGGGGGGGGGGGTAGCTACGTTTAAGTGATATACCGACATGCCCTCCTCCTCGGTTCCCCCCAACGTTGGGAACCCTGTTGATATTCAAACATCAAATACTCATCCATCAGACCCCTTCCCAGGCCCCCTACACAGTTGAGAGGATTAGGTTGCGGTGGAATTACTGCGAGTCTAACTCACAGGTTTCTTCCTGGGTCCTCCATTGTTGGAGAGTCCAGTTGAAGTTGACGTAACCTACAATTATCTGACAACTGCAAGGGTCCTAGGACTGTTGCCAATTTTTTCCAATCCAACAGCTAGAGTTCTGGTTGGCAGGGATGACAGTCAAGTCCTTCAAAATACAGGATGAACTCCATGATTAGCCCTGCTCGAGTGGTTTAGCTCGGGTCTCTGGAGCCTAAGACCCATAACATACTCCCTCCTCAGCTCCCCACTGTCGGAGGCGCTGGGTTGTAGCCGATATTGCTATATGCCAAGCTTCTTCCTCGACTCTCCACTGGGGATTCGGGTTGAAGCTGCAAAGGTATGAGGCCTGGCCAGCCTCCGTCACCTGACTACAAAGACGAAACTCGGGGTAGCACAACGTGGAATACGAATTCTGTTGCCAATCTCCTCACTAGACCTATATAGGTATTTTGGCTTAAGATGACACGTGCGAGTACTCTGCACAGCCTGCCTCGAGACGGGACCTTGCGGCCCCCTGACCGCATTAATCCAATAAATGGGCCCTTCTTGCCCCCGTAAGACCATGGCCCGAGCCTTTTTCCACGCAATCTGTCCCTTCTCGATTCAGGAGTCAACAGTGGGATAGTGCTCGCGGTGGCAGCACAGGACACCAGCGACTGAACTGTCGCGGACACAGCCTCCGGTTCTTTTTCTGCCAGCACTGCTCTTGTCTTTCGGCTTTCTCCGGACCTCCGCGACGGGCCTCTGTGGTTCCCAAGCCCCGCGTTTTTTAGCAGGGCCCGGCTTCGGCCTAGCCGTGACATCTCTGGCTTTCCCGCCCGTTCTCAGCCCGCCCTCCACCTGACGTCGGAGCCTCCGAACCTTCAGCACAGGGGGTGGGGCGAAGCTGAAGGGACTGAAGCGAAAAGATTACATAGTTTTTTCCCGGCCCGAAATTGGCAATGTCTATACTGCTTTTCAGCAGTCTTCCATCTTTGGATGGCTCTTTTATCAATCCATGACTTTCAAAGACTGCGAACACAGTGGCATTTGCACCATGCTCGTTAAACAGACTCAGTCGGATCGACCTCCTCAGGTCTACCCAAACTCCAAGGCACGTGCTGCAACACAGCACATACATCCAGGAGCCCCAGCTCCGCTGCGTGCCCTTGACGCCCCATGCTGCAGCATCACGTATAGCGTCTCAGCCATATTGGACGCACAGCATCGCATGATCACGGCTGCCGTTAGTTGCAACGCATTTACAGCTCTAGTCAGTTTCCCAGAAAAAGCACAGATTCTTCATCTTGGACTCCGCAGCTTTCGTCAGGGATGTCCTCAATCCTTCACAGCTGCTATAAGAGTTCTGGTCAGCATAGTTGCAGCTTGGGAGTCAGTTCCATTGTCTCAGCGGAATCGCCGGCCTTTGCAATTATCCATGCTCAGGTGTTGCATGAATACTGCATGGGGGGCGATGTACCCCCCTCACAATGCTCAGGGCAAGTCTTGCCCTGTCTCGAACATACCCCTAAATCTACGCACATTCAGTAGTATCTCTAGGACTGTAATCGTCCAGTCACCTTCTGGCATTCAGACAAGTCAGGATGCAGTCAGACAATGCCACAGCCGTGGCATATGTCAACCACCAGTGTGGAACCTGCAGTCTCTAAGCGATGACAAGTTCGCCACATTCTTCACTAGGTGAAATCCTACAACTCTGTACTGCCGGCTGTTCTCATACCAGGTGTACTCATCTGGGTGGCGGTTTTTGTTCCTAATTCGCCAAGGGTTGGACTCAGGGTGACCGGCCCCTTCACCTACACGTCCTCCGTCGAAACGCCGACGCCAGGTACCCACAGATATGGAGCTGACGGAGTCACACCTCAATGCCACGGTCCCGGCCTTCCTGGCCTGGTCTGGGGATCCACAGTCAGTGGGACAGACTCTCTAGTCCTAGCCTTGACCGGTACCCCGCCTCTCCTATATTTCTTCCCCTCTAACAGATAGTCTAGAATATCAAACAAGAATGTCGCCGGGTCATCTTTATGGTCTCAGACTGATCCACTCGCCCTTGGCGCGCACGCTTGTCCAATTTATAGTTGCAGTACCAGGCCGTCTAACGGACAGTTCAGACCTGTTCGCTCACGGCCAGTTCTTCCTCAGAACTCTTCACATCTGAGGTTAGTACCGTAGCTTTTCAGACCTAGAATTTAACCCAAGAGGTTTTTTTCCCAGGATATTGTAACGACCGTAGTCACAGAAGAGGACACCAGCTTTATCAGCGATATCCCATCACACACGTGTACTCATTTTGGTTTTTTTGCTGGGACTCCTTTAGAAGTGATTCCCCTTGGCCCTACTTCTTACTAGGGACTCTCCGTCTTCCACTCGGACCTAGACTCAGGGCTATCCTTTGGGTCTCTCACACAGCAGGTTTTTCGCCCTCTTACAAGCACGTCTTGCCACCAGACTTCTATGAAACCATTCCTCGAAGGGTCTGCTATTTCTGGTCCCCATACAACAAGACTACATCCGTGGGGAACTGAACTTGATACTTGCGGCCGGCAAGAATCACGTTTTCAGCCATGATGGAATATTACCTATAGCATCCTCATTCACATAGCAGTATGGTTCGGTGGCATTTTATTTGTCTTCAGAAGTATCGGTACTTGCAGCGGTCTCGCTAATCCATCTTTTTTCTAGTCTTCCATCTGGACAAGACTTTCCTATGGCTGTTTCCTTTCTTCTTCCAGGGTAGGTTTACTCTTTCCACCTACATGAAGACGTCTCTCTGCCATCGCTACGCCCGACTCCAGTCCGTCCGGTCGCGAGGGACTTACATGTGCGGGACCTGGTCTGGGCCCTATGCATCTAGATGTCAGTGCCCTCCTGAGAGGTCGGATTCTCTTTTCTCATTCTTCCAATGGGCAGAACTAAGAACACGTCAGCCTCTAAGGCTCCTCTAACCATCCAGGACGCTTATTCCATCGATGACTCATCTCTTCCAGAAGGTCATGGCACATTCTACTCGGCCATGAAGGCCTCCTGGACAGTTCGGTAACAGGCATTGGTGCAACAAGTGTATAGGCAGCCAATAGGCCAGCCTACACCCATACCCAAGCCGCTATAGTGCTTGCACTCAGACCTCAACAAACGCAGGTCTGGGTACACGTGTTCTCCAGGCGGCAGCTCGCCTGTTGGCTCATTGTTTTTCTCTGACCATGCTCAGTGTCACTAGTTCCTGGTGCATGGTTCTTCTCTCACCATGCTCAGTGTATCTAGTTCCTTTGTTCTTTCCCACCCAGGGACTGCTTTGGGACGTCCCACGGTCTGTGTCCCCCAATGAGGCGAAGGAGAAAAGGAGATTTTTGTGTACTCACCGTAAAATCCTTTTCTCTTAGCCTCTAATTGGGGGACACAGCACCCACCCTATTGCTCTTATGGGCCTTTTCTTCAGTTCTCACATAGCTTCTTAGCTGTTTCATGGTTAACATGTTTACCATGTTTGCCTATTATCACTCTGTTAGTTGTTGACTGTTTAAACTTGTGCCTGTTTAGTTTCAGGCCTTGTAGTACTATGAGCCTGTTTA
Organism: Allobates femoralis; assembly: GCA_033576535.1. NCBI lineage: Eukaryota > Metazoa > Chordata > Amphibia > Anura > Aromobatidae > Allobates > Allobates femoralis. The sequence continues at coordinate 233,884,226 of JARQOC010000004.1, forward strand.
ATTTCAGGTCTTGTTATACGATCATATGCTTTGTTAACTCTTCACTGTTTTCCACATGCGCCTGCTTGGTTACAGGCCTTGTGGTATTAATATTACTCTGCTAATTCTTAACTGTTTACACGCGTGCCTGTTCGGTTTCAAGCCTTGTTCCACTATTATTACCTTGTTAACTATATTGTTTACACAGGTTGACTGTGTGTACTTCCTTTGTCACTGTTATTTGTTAACTCTCCTACTGCTTTAGCACAAAACTGGAGAAGCACTTCCTGCTCCAGGGTGTATGTGCTGCAGAGGAGGAGCCACTTAACTCTTTTGCAGATTTGCCTAGTGTCGCCTCCTAGTGGACAGCAGCATAACACCCACTGTCTGTGTCCCCCAATTAGAGGCTAAGAGAAAAGGATTTTACGGTGAGTACACAAAAATCTCCTTTTTGTATATTCACCGTAAAATCCCTTCATTGGGACACCGCACCCACCCTTATTTTTGAGTTTGTGATACGTTATTGAGTTTGTTTTTTCTTCTATTACTTTGTACACTAAACTGGCGTGATTTCCTGTCAGGCTCAGGGTTTACACTGCTGAGGAGGAGCCTAGTGGCAGCAGTATATACCCATTGTCCTGTGTCCCCAATGTAGGCTCTGAGAAAGAGATTTTTCAGCGAGTATGCAAAAATCTCCTTTTTCTCTAAACCAGTGGTTCCTAACCTTGTTTGAGGTACTGAACCCACCAGATTCATATGCACATTCACCAAAGCCTTCTTTAGTGATAAATCAAATATGATGTTTTTCCAAATTCAAGACATAGGTATATATATTTTTTTTACTTGTACACAAAATGAACTGTGCATGACCCCTAGGGTTCTGCTCTAAACCAATAGGCTGAACTACATTGGCTCTAGGCCTAGCATCACTCCTGCAGTCAAAGACATTTGACTGGAGCAGGGGAATATAACTGCTTTGGCTTTGTCCAGTAATCATCCATCGGAACAGGTCCAGCAGCAATCTGTTCGCATAAAAATTCTGCAAACACAACTTTATTTAATCTATTTTGAAAACAAAAATTTTTGCAGAATTTTTTATTTACAATGGGAATCTATGGAAACCTAATCCGTTAACTGATTGCTTTTTATCTTCCATTTGAAATTGATCCAGTATGCAAAAAACAGATCCTTTACAAATGAAAGAAAACGGAGGCTAAATGGCAATCCATTAATAGATCTGTTTTCTATAGACTCCAATGTTTAAAAAACAGATCCTGCAGAAATCAGTTTTTTTCAAAACAGTTGTATCTGCACGACTTTTTTCGCCAATGGATTGCGGCTGGATCTGTTCTAATGGATGATTACTGATCTCATAAACTTTGATTATGCTGAAAAATTGTATTCGTAGAAAACCCTTTTAAAAGCCCTCAAGCCTGCTGCATAGGTGTTTTGCAGTTTCAGGTTTCACTCTATGAAGATACATATCTTTCTGTTTCAGATCGTATGAGGGAATTTTATGCAAGAAAGGTGCATTTATGAAGCCCTGGAAACCTCGCTGGTTTGTGTTGGACAAGACTAAACATCAGGTAAAAGGTTGTTTTATCACTATAGACTGGTTGTTGTTTTTTTGGCTACTCCTTGATTTAAATGATGACCTTTTTTTGTTTTGTATAGCTAAAAAAATTTGAAAAGGAGCGAATGTAACAGGGATACAAGTGAGCATACTCTCCATTATGTGGGTTGCTGCTATTGCCATAGTTGATTATTTTGTGTCATTTCTTTTACATAAGAGTTTTTAGTGTTACAATACATGCAGTTATATTGCTCAGGGAATACAGGAAAACAACTGAATTCAGCCATACACTTTGCAGGCTGGGCAACTGTGTTAGCACAATATTGTAGTGGTCTGGTGGAGCGCTGACGTGGGGGGTGGTCACAATTTGAGGAGACTTTAATAAGATCAGGGGTTGTGCAGGTGTGCACAACCCTATTAGGTGAGTGGCCATTCGGCCTCTTATATCCACCAACGATTGTTGGGTATTTCACATTGCTCTCCCTTGTTCTTTTCTTTGTGTGCGACTGTGTTAGAGCAGATACACACTTATGCAAGATGCGTGCGAGTGTTTTGAATGCATCTCACATGAATCGCCCGGCCGCTGGCTCTCTGAACAGGAGCGTGGTGCTGTTTTGTGTTTCTCAATCTCCTGTCTAGAGAGGCTGGTGCTTGACGAGTCATGCGGGACGCATGCGAGATGCTCGCATGCAGCTATCGTAGTGTGTCTCTTCCCTGAGTTTAGTCAGACATACATTTTCAACATAAGGTTTTTGTTTTTTTGTGTAAAATATTGGAAATATTGAAGGAGGAGGTTTATGTGTGATGATTATTATATATTACTATTAAAGCACCATTTATTTCATGGTGCTTAACGTGAAACAAAACAAGTACGATAGGCATGAACAACTCAAGACACTGAGTGGTACAAGAGAGAAGACACTGTCCACGATGGCTCACAGTCAAGTGGATGGGTGAGGTTTCACTAGGTGATAGAGCTGGTCGTGAGGCGGGTTAATAGACTGACGATCATTGCAGGTTGTAGGCTTGTCAGAAGAGGTGGGTCTTCAGGTTCCATTTGAAGGTTTCAATGGTAGGCAAGAGTCTGATGTGTTGGGGCAGAGTTTTCCAGAGTATGGGAGATGCATGGAAGAAATCTTGTATGCGGTTGAGAGAATAGGCGATAAGAGTTGGAGGAGAGTAGGAGATCTTCTGAGGATTGCAGGTAAGTACCAGAAGACCATGTCACAGATGTATGAAGGAGACAGATTGCGGATGGCTTTGCATGTCATAATTAGAGTTTTGAATTGGAGTTCTTTGGCAATGGGGAGACAGTGAAGGACTTGGCAGAGAGGAGAGGCCAGGGAATACCAGGAAAAGAGGTGGATGAGTCAGGATAGATTGTAGGGGTGCATGTAGTCAAAGGTTACAGTATGCACTAATGTTTTGGCAAATTCTTGGTTAAAGAATGTATGGATCTGTGAAATAGTCAAGGGTTACTCCGAGGCAGAGAGCATGCGAGACTGGGGGAGTGACTTTAATGGATAGGTTTGTTGGGGGCGTTGAGTGAGGAGGAGGAAAGATGATGAATTCTGCTTTGTCCATGTTAAGTTTTAGAAATCGAGTAGAGAAAAATTATAACATAGCAGACAGACATTGTGGGATTCTGTTTAGTAAGGAGGTGATATCAGGTCCAGTTATTTCTTTGTGTGATTATAACAAAGCGTGAGAAAACTACAAGCACACACCTTGGACATCATAAATGTGACATGGGCTTGCTACTCACAAGTCGTAGAGACCAAAAATGAGAGAAACTGTACAAATGCCCAGAGTAAAATACCAAGAATAGTCCACACAAATGTTTCATAATGCAAAGTGGATTTATTTTACATTGTGAACCAACAATTCTTGGTATAGATATTCAAGAGTTTATAAATAAGACCAAGGGCAGCGAAAGGAGAGCGACACATACCAGGATTCAAGGAGAAAAGGTACACATGGGTATAGTATTGATGAGGGAAGGACAGCAAGACCTATATAAAACCGCGGTGATTTGAATATATGACAGAGAATGGGGCCCTTATAGGAAGGGAACCAGTCCTAACTTCAGTGAGTGGGGAAACTCCTATAAACTGCTGTCTAAAGTGAAAAGAGTGACCAATGTGAATGAGGTAAAGTAAAGCTGCTTACTCATTATCTGTCCCAAATAGTATGAGTCTCCTGGTGTAGGTACGTGACAGGACCGGTCCTGACACATGTTTCGCGTCGGCCTCTTCAGGAGGCAGTAGGTAGTGTGTGGAAAGCGAGGCTATAAGTAGTGCCGGCAATCAAAAGATGAAGGGTCAGCAGAGTTTAGGTTAGATTGCAGGGGTGTGTGAGAGTGTTAGAAGGGAGGCCAGAGAGAAGGAGGTTGCAGTAGTCTGAAGATTGAGGGCATGCCCTTATGTTCTGGCAGATTCTTGGTTAAAGAATGCATTGATCTGGGAAATAGCCAAGTGTTCACCAAGGCAGTGAGCATGCGAGACTGGGGAGAGTGACTTTGATAGGTTTGTTGGAGGGAGTTTAGTGAAGAGGAAGAAAGGTGAATTCCGTCTGGTACATGTTAAGTTTTAGAAATTGAGCAGAGAAAAATGATGAAGTAGCAGACTGAAATTGTTGGATTCTGGTTAATAGGGAGGTGATATCAGGTCCAGTTATTCCTTTGTATGACTCTAACAAAGAGTGTTGTTACTGTCATGATGTAAAATTTGTGCTCCTTTATGAATTATTTTAACTGTTAAAATTATGAGGACGTCTGAATTTTCTATTGAACCATTGTTCGGCTCACAGCTATTTAAAGTGTACAAATCGTCATGGGAGTTGTTTGTTTGCCACTACCTATTCCTATGACCTGGTGCATCTACAAGGCCCACATATACATGAGCTGAATATGGGTCTTTCATCGGCAGGAAAAAAAACTATCTAATTGGCCTAGCAGAGTATTTTTACTACAATGTTACAGTCAGCACTTATGGTTAGCTGAACCATCTCAAATCAATCCATCTTTTGAACAATAATTGCTATTGTCGGCCATTATTTGAATGAAACTATCTTTCATGTCACTGAGGCAACTGACACTCATTCATCATGGTCAAAATTGGCAGTTTTCAGTGACTTTTTTTGTTTTTTTTATTCAAACCTTGCTTTTATTGAAAAGAAAAATGCTCCATCCTTCAATGCAAATATATGAAACATAGTTGCTAATGGCATAAACGACTCAAAGCCTACAAACACATATATGAAAGGAAAAAACAAAAGGTTGCGCCACGCTGATCCCACACTTTGAATAAGGGTTAATCAAGGATACACTCGCCTGGAACTGTTGTGCACTGCACAACAGGGAATGGAATACAGGTTGAGTGTAAAATCGGTCAGTTGTTCTTGAAGCGGCCTACCACTTGGCTCCGTGCGATAACGCTCCGAGGTCAGGGCGACCGTGTCCACCGGGCCTGGACACTTAATCCCAAGGGAGACAGCTCTATTGCATGTTCAGCAAGGTCTCTCCTCCAGCAGCTCTCATACCACACCCCGAAGGGAGGAGGGTAATAATAAGAAGGAAAAATAGTATGGAAGTGAGCGCTAGAAAAGACCAGGGAACTGAAAATTAAGAGAATTACCTCTAGGTTTATTAAAAAGTGGGTAAAGCGAGCCCTCAGCCACAACGCGTTTCGACAAACGTCTTTCTCAAGTGGATGTTCGGCTCAAAGTGACCATTCCTTATATATCAAGATCTTACTCCTCTCTCCTGGAGGGTGTGATTAGCCCATCAAAAACACCTCACATCAATTATCGTCAGTGGAGTATTATAAATGAATAACACAATTATATAAAAGATAAGTAATACAAAATTATACTTTAAAATCACAAGGTAAAAACAACTAAAAACAATTAAAATCAATAAAACTTATTTTTTGTGAAAAGTAAAATGAAGACATCAGCTAAAAATCCTCCATTTATATAACACTAGTAAAAAGGCCCGATGCAATTGCATCGGGAGCGCGGTGAAATCAATTGTGTGTATACAGGTGGGTCAGTGGGTAGCAGAGTATACAGGGGGCTCTGTGGGTAGCAGAGTATGCAGGCGGCTCTGTGGGTAGCAGAGTATACAGGCGGGTCTGTGGGTAGCAGAGTATACAGGCGGCTCTGTGGGTAGCAGAGTATGCAGGCGGCTGTGTGGGTAGCAGAGTATAGAGGTGGCTCTGTGGGTAGCAGAGTATAGAGGCGGTTCTGTGGGTAGCAGAGTATAGAGGCGGCTGTGTGGGTAGCAGAGTATAGAGGCGGCTGTGTGGGTAGCAGAGTATAGAGGCGGCTGTGTGGGTAGCAGAGTATAGAGGCGGCTCTGTGGGTAGCAGAGTATGGAGGCGGCTCTGTGGGTAGCAGAGTATGGAGGCGGCTCTGTGGGTAGCAGAGTATGCAGGCTGCTCTGTGGGTAGCAGAGTATGCAGGCTGCTCTGTGGGTAGCAGAATATGCAGGCTGCTCTGTGGGTAGCAGAGTATGCAGGCTGCTCTGTGGGTAGCAGAGTATGCAGGCTGCTCTGTGGGTAGCAGAGTATGCAGGCTGCTCTGTGGGTAGCAGAGTATGCAGGCTGCTCTGTGGGTAGCAGAGTATGCAGGCTGCTCTGTGGGTAGCAGAGTATGCAGGCTGCTCTGTGGGTAGCAGAGTATGCAGGCTGCTCTGTGGGTAGCAGAGTATGCAGGCTGCTCTGTCGGTAGCAGAGTATGCAGGCGGCTCTGTGGGTAGCAGAGTATGCAGGCGGCTCTGTGGGTAGCAGAGTATAGAGGCGGCTCTGTGGGTAGCAGAGTATAGAGGCGGCTCTGTGGGTAGCAGAGTATAGAGGCGGCTCTGTGGGTAGCAGAGTATAGAGGCCGGCTCTGTGGGTAGCAGAGTATAGAGGCGGCTCTGTGGGTAGCAGAGTATAGAGGCGGCTCTGTGGTGTAGGGGTGAGGAGAGAAGCGGCTCTGTGGTGTAGGGGTGAGGAGAGAAGCGGCTCTGGGCTGGAGGGGGTGAGGAGAGAAGCGGCTCTGGGCTGGAGGGGTGAGGAGAGAAGCGGCTCTGGGCTGGAGGGGTGAGGAGAGAAGCGGCTCTGGGCTGGAGGGGTGAGGAGAGAAGCGGCTCTGGGCTGGAGGGGTGAGGAGAGAAGCGGCTCTGGGCTGGAGGGTGAGGAGAGAAGCGGCTCTGGGCTGGAGGGGTGAGGAGAGAAGCGGCTCTGGGCTGGAGGGGTGAGGAGAGAAGCGGCTCTGGGCTGGAGGGGTGAGGAGAGAAGCGGCTCTGGGCTGGAGGGGCATCCGATTGGTCCAGGACGCCGAGTCCTGGGCAATTGGATGGGCGTGCTGTGTTTACAACACAGCGCCCAATCCGATTGCAGGGGCGGCGGCGGCGGCCAATGGGAGTGAGCGGGGTGTGTGAGGCTTTGGAGGCAGAGACGCCCCGCTCACTCCCATTGGCTGGCGCCGGGCACAGGACGACGTCAGTGGGTCGCGGCAGGCGGCCACAGGCCCTACACCGCAAGTCCAGCAGCAGCGAGGCCCCAGCGGTGAGCGAGGGGCGGAAGGCACCGGCGGCATCCGGGCAGCGTCGACTCCGCGGCGGGGCCAAGGGTTGGCAGGATGGCGGTGGTGTGAGGTAGTGCGGCTGCGGCTCGCGATGACGCAAGCGTCATCGCTCGCAGTGCCACAAAGGATTATGGGATTCGGCTTCAACGGGCGAATCCCAAACTGGTGATTATATAAGTAGATATGTGTATAAACTGTATATGTACATCTATCTATATATGTGTATATACAGTATATGTACATCTATCTATATATGTGTATATACTGTATATATATATATATATATATATGTGTATATACTGTATATCTATATATGTGTTGTGTATATGTATATGTGGGTATATAGTGTATGTCTGTGTATATACAGTATATCTATATGTAAGTATACACTGTATATCTATGTATATGTGTATATACTGTATATCTATGTATGTGTATGTACTGTGTATCTATCAATATGTGTGTATATAGTGTATATCTACATGTATATATGTGTATATACTGTATATGTATGTATGTATATATGTGTATATACTGTATAGCGATGTGTATATACAGGATATGTATATATGTGTACATACTATATATCTATATATATGTGTATATAAACTATATCTACATCTATATATGTGAAAATACTGTATGTATATGTATCTGTGTGTATATACTGTGTATGTATATGTGTGTATATACTGTATATCTACATCTATGTATATATGTGTATATAGTGTATATGTATCTGTGTGTATATAGTGTATTTTCTGGTCATCATAATGGGAGACCCAGACAATGGGGTTTAGGGCACTGCCCTCCGGAGGTCACACTAGGTACTACAAGTTTGTAGATACCGCCCCCTCCGCTTATAAACCCCTACCGCAGGGAACATCCTCAGTTTTAAACTTAGTGTGCTCGGAGGATCACGCTTTGCTTGCACTTCACTGCATTCTCACTACTTTCGTGATGGCGTCTGAAGACAAGGTAATAAGGTCCCAGTCGGGACCGGTGACAGCCTCCCCGCTCACCCTTAGTGGCACACGCTGGTGGAGGTACCGGAGGGCCTAGGGCCTGGACACCTGGTGTTCTCCCGGTACGCTGTTACACTCCTCTCCATCCCTCTCTGGGGGGCTCTGGTGAGTGGGAGATGGGAGCCTTGCACAGCTCCGCTCCGTCCGAGGCCTCCCTAAATGGTGCTTACAGACCGGACTGGAGCCAGCCCAGTCCGAGGCCTCCCTAAATGGTGCTTACACTCCGGACTGGGCTGAGCTGCCCAGTCTGAGGCCTCCCTAAATGGTGCTTACACTCCAGACTGGTGCTGCACCCCCGTCCGAGGCCTCCCTAAATGGTGCTTACAGACCGGACCGGCACTGAGGCACTCTGTGTCTCCTGTTGTGCCTGGGGGTAGTGTCTGGCACTTTATGTGTTTCATGACACTCAGACCGCGCGTTGCCCTCGGGCCCGCGGTTCTGCGGGTGTACCCTGTGCTGGGGTCCCCCTGGCTGACCGCCCTGTGTGTCACAGGGGCTGAGGCCGTAGACTGCGGATGTGTGATATGTATTTGCAGTCTGTGTACAATGTTTTTTACACTGTTTCCCGCCCTGCGGGCTCCAGCTCCCTCATGAGAAGGATGCTTGGAGGATGGGATGCAGCCCGTGCGGTGACGTCACCGCGGGGCGTGTGCGTGTGTTTCCCGCGTGTCTTCGGCGCCGCCCACAGTTTCTCTGTCGGCGGCCATCTTTACCCTCACTTCCCGGCTGGGAACTGTATGCAGCGTGCGTCTGCACTCCAAGAGGGGAGACCGGAAGACGGCGCGGAGGTCACACACACACACCGCTCCCTCATACCGCTTTACAGCGGTCGGTAAGCCACCGGGATCTCCGGTTTTATTGTCTGCAATTGGGCTTATCTACCCCTACTGTGGCCATGTCCTCAGTTAGGAAGCTTGCTGCTAAGGCGGCCGAGGCCACCGTTACATGTGCTACGTGCAATGGAACACTGGTGGAGGGGTCCTGCAATAACTGTGGACGCCCAGAGGCCCGGGCTGCAACTACTGGGTCAGCAACCCCGGTGCTATACCCCGAGGTTCAGGTGATCTCAGGGCCTTGGGAGACTCAGAACAGGATCAATGAATCTCTGTTGTCTCAGCTGTCCTCCATGTCGCAATCCCTGGAGGCACTTAATAGGAGACTGGATAGCCCAGCTACTCCATCCAGTTACCCCCGGGTGTCTCCCTCTTCTGCTGTGAGACCCCTTAAGCGGGCTCGTCGTGAGGCTTCACCCGAGCTCCAGACTCTCTCTGAGGAGGAGCGTTCCTCTGATGGTGAGGAAGATGATGGGGGTTCGACTTTCGGGTCTGTATCTGTGTCTGAACCACCAGATGGGGTGGAGGATCTGGTGTCCTCTATCAACGAGACCTTACGTCTCGTGACACCCCCTGAGGAGGTGACGGTGCACCCGAAGGAGGTCTATCAATGGCTGCGGCCGGAGGCTAGACCAAGTGGCTCCTTTATGGACCATACTAATTTTGGAAGGGTGATTAGAGCCCCCAGGTTACATCCTGGGCGGCGTTATGTCCGCAAACCCAAGGACAATCGCTTCCCCTTTCCCCAGGAGGTGCTTCAGGAGTGGTCGCAGTCCCCGAAGGTGGATGCTTCCATGACCAGGATTGCTGCACGCTCCCTTTTCTCTGCCTCGGATAGCTCCTCACTGAAGGATGCTACTGATAGACAGGTCGAGCAACTCGCCAAGTCTTCCTATGAGGCGGTGGGGGTCGTCATTTGCCCCTAACTTTGCCACGGTCTGGACCTTACAAGCGATTACTACCTGCTTGGATGGTATCACTGACCTGGCAAGGTCCAGTCCAGAGGTCCTGGCACTTACCGAGAGGGCGAGGGCCTATGCGGACTACGCCAGAACGGCGACTCTGGAAACTGCCACTCGCTCAGCTGTGGCTTCGGCCAATGCTATAGCGATCCGCAGGTTGTTGTGGCTACGTCTTTGGGACTCAGATGCCACATCTAAGAAGATTCTGCAGAATCTTCCATTTGCTGGTGACAGGCTTTTTGGCACAGAGCTGGACAAGCTAATTAAGGATTCTGCTGAGTCTAAAATACCGCAGAATAAACCTAAGCCACGGTATACCGTTAAGAGGAACCCAAAACAGTGGTCCTTTCGGTCCAGCTCACAGTCATCAGCACCGTCCGCTCGCACGGACCGAGGGGGCAAGCCCGCTTCTCAGTGGCGCTCTAAGAGTCGTCCAAAGAAGCCGGCGGGGGCAGCAGCTGCCACCCCCAAACCCGCCTCTACATGACTCGCTCTCTCTTCCTGCCTCCCCACAGGTGGGGGGCCGCTTGTCTCGCTTTCAGGACGAGTGGCTACTTCACGTTCCAGATCAGTGGGTTCGAGACGTGGTCTCGCGAGGTTACAGGATAGAGCTGACGTCAAAACCGATATCCCGATTCCATCGGTCGGTCCCCTCCCCAGAAAAAGCTCAGGCCTTTTCTTTGGTGTTGGAGGGACTCCGCAGAGACGGAGTGGTGGTCCCGGTGCCTTCCGGGGAGAGGTTCAGGGGTTTTTACTCCAACCTCTTTATCGTCCCAAAGAAGGACGGATCCTTCCGCCCAGTACTGGACCTGAAGTTGTTCAACCGTCACGTGTTGGTTCGGAAGTTCCGTATGGAATCCCTGCGCTCCGTGATCGCAGCTGTGTCACAGGGGGACTTCTTGGCGTCCATAGATATCAGAGACGCTTACCTTCACGTGCCCATTGCACCGGCTCACCAGCGATGGTTGAGATTTGCAGTGGGGGAGGAACACTTCCAATTTGTGGCGCTGCCGTTCGGCTTGGCCTCGGCACCACGGGTGTTCACAAAAGTGATGGCCTCTATGATGGCTCTCCTGCACGTGCAGGGCCATGCCGTCATTCCCTATTTAGACGACCTGCTGGTCAGGGCGCCATCGGAACACCTCTGTCAAGCGAGCCTAGATGTGACCATGCGGTCTCTGGAACAATTCGGTTGGCTCCTCAATGTTCAGAAGTCAACCTTGGTTCCGACCCAGGCCTTGACTTATTTGGGCATGGACTTCAACACGTCCTCAGCCCTGGTGTCTCTGCCACAATCCAAACAGGTGGCGATCCGATCGGGAGTACAAGCAGTGCTCCTGTCACCACAATCGTCCCTTCGTGGGTTGATGAAGCTGGTGGGTCGCATGGTGGCGGCGATAGAGGCGGTGCCGTTTGCACAATTTCGCCTCCGTCCTCTCCAGCTGGAGATACTACGCAGGTGGGACAGGAGGACGATCTCACTGAATCGGCTGGTGACACTGTCACAACCGAGCCGAGATTCCCTGCAGTGGTGGCTTCAACCACATCACTTGTCGCGGGGCCGGTCCTTCATCAAACCGTCATGGTTAGTGGTGACCACCGACGCCAGTCTGAAGGGCTGGGGTGCGGTGTTCTTACACCACAGGGCCCAAGGCCTCTGGACTCTGTCGGAGTCGGCATTACAGATCAACGTGCTGGAGATCAAGGCGATCTATCTAGCACTCCTGGCCTTTCAGAAATTCCTCTCAGGACATCCCATCCGGGTTCAGTCCGACAACGCGACGGCCGTCGCTTATATAAATCATCAAGGAGGAACCAGGAGTGCAGAGGCTCTGGCCGCAGTCCACCGCATCCTATCCTGGGCGGAGGACAACAACTGCCTGATCTCCGCAGTTCACATCCCAGGGGTCGAAAACTGGGAGGCCGACTATCTGAGCAGGCAGGGGATGGACGCCGGAGAGTGGGCCCTTCATCCAGACGTCTTTCGGGACATCTGCAGCAGATGGGGCACTCCGGACGTGGATCTGATGGCCTCACGGCTGAATCATCAGGTTCCGCAATACATGGCGAGGTCATGGGACCCCCAGTCGTTGGGAGCGGACGCCCTGATCTTGACTTGGTCCAGATTCAATCTACCATATGTGTTCCCTCCTATGGCTCTGATTCCCAGGGTGCTGTGGAAAATCAGGTCGGAATGCAGGGTAGCCATTCTAGTGGCTCCAGACTGGCCCAGGAGGTCCTGGTATCCGGACCTGTGGCAACTGTCAGGCGGACACAGGTGGGCTCTTCCAGAACGCGCAGATCTTCTCGCGCAAGGCCCATTCTTCCACCTCAATTCCAAGGCCCTCAGATTGACTGCATGGCTCTTGAGGCCTGGCTGCTAACATCCAGGGGGTTCTCCCCTACAGTGGTTGCCACTATGAATCGGGCTAGAAAGCCAGTTTCCAGGAAGATGTACCACAGGACGTGGAAAATCTTTTTACCTGGTGTGCCTCTGGGGGCCGGTCCCCGTGGCCCTTGTCCATCCCGACGTTGTTGGCATTCCTACAGTCGGGTTTGGAGTTGGGATTATCCCTTGGCTCCTTAAAGGGTCAGGTCTCAGCACTTTCTGTGCTGTTTGACAGACGATTGGCGCTTCTCCCGAAGGTCCGTCAATTTCTGCAGGGGGTGTCGCGGATGGTTCCACCCTACAAAAGACCTCTGGATCCGTGGGACCTTAACATGGTCCTGGCGGCATTGCAAAAACCGCCATTTGAGCCTCTGAGGGAGGTTCCCCTTTCTCGTCTGTCCCAGAAGGTGGCTTTTCTGGTGGCGATTACATCTCTGAGGAGGGTCTCAGAATTGGCTGCACTATCGTGCAAGTCTCCTTTTCTGGTGGTTCACCAAGACAAGGTGGTGTTGCGTCCACGGCCGGAATTCTTGCCGAAGGTGGTTTCAACGTTTCACCTGAACCAGGAGATTGTTCTCCCATCATTTTGCCCCGCTCCCGTTCATCAGGTTGAGCGCGACCTCCATACTCTGGATCTAGTGAGAGCTATACGCATTTATGTGTCCAGAACCGCCTCCTTTAGGAGTTCGGATTCTTTGTTTGTTCTTACGACAGGTCGCTGTAAGGGGTCCGCGGCTTCAAAGTCAACCTTAGCCAGGTGGATTAAGGCTTCCATTCAAGAGGCTTACCGGTCTTCTGGTTTGCCTCTCCCGGTGGGATTGAAGGCTCACTCTACCAGAGCCGTAGGTGCCTCATGGGCCTTGCGACATAGAGCATCTGCTCTACAGGTGTGTCAGGCGGCCACTTGGTCCAGCTTACACACTTTCTCTAAGCACTATATGGTGCATGCCCATGCCTCTGCGGATGCAAATTTGGGCAGGCGGGTTCTACAGGCGGCGGTTGCCCACCTTTAAAAGGGGAACCATGTTATCCGTCTTGTTGAGGAACTCTTCCCGCCCTGGGGTATTGCTTTAGGACATCCCCATTGTCTGGGTCTCCCATTATGATGACCAGAAAAAAGAGAATTTTGTTTACGTACCGTAAATTCTTTTTTCTTTAATCATCAATGGGAGACCCAGTACCCACCCAGTTGTTCCTTTGCTTGTTTTGCATTGGCTCTGTTCTCTGTTGAGACAGTGTTTGCCGGGTTGTTGAACCGTTTGTGCACGGTGTTCTTCCCGATGTTTCGGGTGTGGTTTATTTTCCTCCTCGCAGCTTGTAGACCAAACTGAGGATGTTCCCTGCGGTAGGGGTTTATAAGCGGAGGGGGCGGTATCTACAAACTTGTAGTACCTAGTGTGACCTCCGGAGGGCAGTGCCCTAAACCCCATTGTCTGGGTCTCCCATTGATGATTAAAGAAAAAAGAATTTACGGTACGTAAACAAAATTCTCTTTATCTAAGTGTATGTGTAGATACTGTATATGTATATATATATGTATAGATGTGTATATAGTGTGTGTGTGTATATATATATATATATATCTGTGTGTATATACTGTGTATCAATATATATCTAGCTGTGTGTATATACTGTATATCTATATGTAATTGTGTGGATATAGTGTATATCTATATCTATCTGTATGTATATAGTGTATATGTATATATGTGTATATATTATATATATATATATATCTGTGTGTATGTAGTGTATATGTATCAGAGTGTATATATTGTATAGCTATATGTATGGATATATGTATATGTGTATATAGTGTATATGTATCTGTGTGTATAAACGGTATATCTATATGTATATGTGTAGAAACGGTATATGTATGTATATATGTATATATACAGTATATGTATAGATATATGTGTAGAGTATATATATGTGTGTATATACTGTATATATGTGTATATACAATGTATCTATATATATGTGTATAAAGAGTATCTATATATGTGTATATAGTGTATATCTATATCTGTGTATATACTGTATATCTATATATGTGTGTATATACTGTATATGTGCATGTATGTATATATGTGTATATACGCTATATGTATATCTGTATGTGTTTATATACTGTATATCAATATATGTGTACATAGTGTATATACAGTATATCTATTGATATATGTGTACATAGTGTACATGTATCAATATGTGTATATACTGTATATGTATATGTGTATATAGTGTATGTCTATATGTGTATATACTGAATATAAATATATATAGAGATGTGTATATAGTGTGTATGTATGGATATGTGTAGATAATGTATATGTAGCAATATATGTGTATATACTGTATATCTATATATATATATATATATATATATATATATATATATATATATATACTAGATGGGTGCCCGATGCACAATGCATCGGGATTCTAGCAGAGCGAGTCTGTGACTCGCAATGGCCGCTTCGCGGCCAATGCTTCGCGCTGCTAAGGCGACTCGCCATGCCCGCTGCGCGGGCATAGCGAGTCGCCTTAGAGCTGCTCGCAATGGCCGCTGCGCGGCCAATGCTTCGTTCGTATCCACATGACGACATTGACTCGCAGCGAGTGCGGTCTCAAAAGGGGCAAAAATCCCATTCGTGATTATATAATAGATATAATCTATAAGATTGGTTATAAGTGGTGACAAGATTGCAATCCCATTGTCCATTTATATTTTTCTTATTTTCATTCTTTATGTTTTTATTTATTTTCATATCTGTCTGATCTATCTTATTCTGTTGATATTCCATGGATTCATGGAGGAGTAAGATCTTGATATATAAGGAATGGTCACTTTGAGCCGAACATCCACTTGAGAAAGACGTTTGTCGAAACGCGTTGGCTGAGGGCTCGCTTTACCCATTTTTTAATAAACCTAGAGGTAGTTCTCTTAATTTTCAGTTCCCTGGTCTTTTCTAGCGCTCACTTCCATACTATTTTTCCTTCTTCTTACAAACACATATAGGCTGCATTACCATAAGGGCTTGGACACACTTTCCTAGTTACATCCGAGTTTGACTGAGGAGACTCTGAAAGAGCTGGAGCAGTGACCCTGAACGGCCTCTCCCTCTCTGGACGGGGAGTCTGGAGCTGCACAAAAACACAATCAGCTGACAGCCCCGTCCTAAAAGGGAGAAGCCGTTCAGAGTCACTGCTCCAGCCCTTTCAGAGTCTCCTCAGTCAAACTCGGATGAGTGTGTCCGAGCCCTAAGATGGTGAGTAGCAGGATATATATTGTTAACATGGATACATTGATTCATAAGGAAATAAACCAAAACTGAGAGGGGGAAAGGGAAGCATGGGAGAAAAGAATATATCTGAAACAGGTGCACCTCTTACATGTAAATCACCCAACATGGGTGCATGACGGTTCCCTTTGAAAGTCGTGCAGGACTTGCTGACACCAAGATAGACTTCTGACACCTAGACGTTTTGGGTGACTTTTATCTTTTATCCGATGTGTATGGGCGCCTTAAAGTTTTCAAGCATGCCTGAATGTTGATGGTAATTTTATAAGCGGATAGTTTTCTCCTGATTATTTAATTGGCAATAACTTTTCTTACATTTCTCACCACCAAATTATTTTCCCTTTGTATAGCTAAGGTATTATGAGAGCCGTACAGATACTGAATGTAAAGGAGTTATTGACCTGGCAGAAGTAGAGTCCATATCCGCTGGTACACCAACATTGGGTTCTCCGAAGAATGTGGATGAAAGAGCATTTTTTGATGTAAGTCTTCACGTATTTTTCTTCTCCATCTTTAATAAGTGAATGTATATTTATAACACTAATTTATTGTGAGGTTTAAAATTCTGTGGAGAATAATTTTTATCATGTCATCTCTTCATTGTCGTCAGTTTTCTTAATGGAGCAGTTTTTTGCTTTCCTTAACACAGTCATAGTGGAAAATAGAAAAATTCTGTCTATAGCAACACCTAGGGGTTTATAAAAAAAAAAGGACTTATTATTGAGTGGAACAGGAGCTGTACAAGGTCTTAAGCACTGTAATTCCTTAGTGGGGATGCAGGTGGTCAGAACTGTTAGATAAACCAGAGCTGTTAGATAAACTTATCATTTTCTAATTTAAATAATGTCGCTCACCAGTCTCCTTACTGCTTTTTTCTGCATGAGACATCACATGACCACTATACGGTGTATATGTGTATATATTTATTTATATATAATGTTTAATTTCTGTTTCTTTACTAGAGTCCTGGAACTTTGAGGGTTGTGCGCAGGATCTTGCTTGGTCCCAGCACTGCGCTTTTCTAGACAGATAGTTCAGAAGTTGCTCCTGGGATGTTGTAGCCATTTTTCTAAGGTCACTGCTCCAAGTGGTCCTATCGCCACTGGAATCACTGATCACTGTTGCCTTCACCTTCCACATCTTCAGTTCTTCTTTGAGGCCCTGGTATTTCTCCAGCTTCTCATATTCATTCTTTCTGATATTACTGTCATTTGGCACTGCCTCATCTACGTACAATAATGGTCCTGTGGCGCCCATCATCCACTTCTGTCCTGATGCCCCCAGTGCACATGCCAGCGGCAACCATATTTGCACAGCCAAGTGATGAGTGTGCAAATATGGCACCTGCTGGTGGTGCTTGCCCATTGCACAGTACCGCCGTCATTGCCACAGCCGCCCACACCCGACAACCCAAAACCACAGCACAGTGGGGAGAGAGCGCCGAGGTGGGCAGAGAGTGATGGGTGTGCAAATATGGCATCCACTGGCGATATTGTTCCATTGAACAGTATTGTCAATGGTGCCACAACTCTCCAAAACTGCCACCACCCAAAACAGAGTCAGAGAAAGCGCACTGGGGTAGAGAGTGATGAGTGTGCAAATATGGCACCGACTGGCAATGCTGGCACATTGTGCAGTATCATCAGCAGTGCAGCTGCCGCCGCCACTTACACATCACCGCCTGACTAAGTGTGCATGCATATACCCGGCACATATGCAATTAATCAGGCGGTCGCTATCTTTGAACACCTGGGTATACAAAGATGGTGGCGGTGTGACCCGGTGAGCTTATGTGCACCTACTCACGCCGCCGCCACCATCTTTGGTCACCACAGGGAGAGGGAGCACAAGGGGAGAGAGAAAACACAAGTGGCAGAGTAAACACACTGGTAGGGGCGAGCACACGGGGAGAGTGTTTTCACAGGGGGAGATAGCTCAAACGAGAGAGCACAGAGGAGAGAAGACAGCTCAGGGTGAAGAGAGACTGCAGATGGGTGAGAGTGCACATGGAGGGAGAAGATAACACCGGTAGGGGGGAGACAGATCAAAGGAGAAAGCACATGAGGGTAGAAGACAGCACACAGGGTGTAAAGCGCATGGGGGAAGAGACCGCATACAAGAAGATGGCTCAAAGGAGAGAGCGCATGAGGAGGAGAAAACAGCACAGGGGAAGACAGGTCAAAGGACAGAACACAGGGGGGAAAGAGACTGCATACAGGGGGAAGACAGCTCAAAGGAGAGAACACGGAGGGGGGAAGTCAGGTCAAAGGAGAGAGCCCAGAGAGGAGAAGACAGTACAGGTGGGAGAGAGAGCGGTCAGGAGGGAGAGCACAAGGGTGGGAGAAGCAGCCACAGAGCCCACCTCCGTCATGACGTCACCACCCTCCCAATACTATAGCATCAGGACCACATCTAAACTATCATCATTGCGGTCTTCTGATTATTGTATACTATCACGATATCTGGTTGATTGGTCAACACCTGTCTTTGGACCTTGAAGTCTTAGAGGATTTTAGCCCTTTCATTCTCCACCATTTTTTCTGGGGTCTCTTGGGGGACTTGGCCCATATGCTGTACAAAAGCTCCTGTAAAGAATTCCCGCAACTTAGTTGTGGCATTCAGTATATGCTGCTCCTGCTTTCATTTCACATTCTACCGCTATGTGTTGGACCCTCTTTGAGTTCTCTCTGCATAGTCTGCACCTTGCGTCTTTTCTTGTGAGGTAGATCCCTGCTTCTATGGATCTGGTACTTAGCACCTGCAAAAAAAATTATATATATATATATATATATATAGTTCCAAATTATTATGCAATTGTTCTTTTTCTCTGATTTTCCCAAATGGTCGATGCAAATGACAGTCAGTGTAGTAAGTCATCACCCGTTAGGGAATACATTGAATTTTATTGAGGAAACCTCCCAATGATAACAATATAATCTTCAAAGTTAAAAAAAAACTCTAAATCCACCGTTCCAAATTATTACGCACAGTGGTTTCTAAACATTTGATATGTTTGAAAGAATTGAAAATGCTCATTTGTTGAATTTGCAGCATTAGGGGGTCACATTCACTGAAATAAAAAGCTATTTAACTCCAAAACATCATAACAGGCCAAGTTACATGTTAACATTGGAACCCTTCTTTGATATCAACTTCACAATTCTTGCATCCATTGAACTTGTGAGTTTCTGGAGATTTTCTGCTTGTATTTCTTTGCATGGTGTCAGAATAGCCTCCCAGAGCTGCTGTTTTGATGTGAACTGCCTCCCACCCTCTTAGATCTTTTGTTTCATTATACTCCAAAGGTTCTCTGTAGGGTTGAGGTCAGGGGAAGATGGTGGCCACTCCATGAGTTTATCTCCTTTTATGCCCATAGCAGCCAATGACACAGAGGTATTCTTTGCAGCATGAGATGGTGCATTGTCATGCATGAAGATGATTTTGCTCCTGAAGACACATTTTTGCTTTTTGTACCATAGAAAAAGGTTCTCAGTCAGAAACTCTATACTTTGCAATGGTCATTTTCACACCTTCAACAACCTTAAAGGGGCCTACCAGCTGTTTCCCAATGATTCCAGCCCAAAACATGACTTCACCTCCTTGCTGACGTCGCAGCCTTGTTGGGACATGCTGGCCATCCACTACTCCATCCATCTGAACCATCCAGGTTTGCTCGGCACTCATCAGTAAACAAAAATGTTTGAAAATTAGTCTTCATGCATATCTGGACCCACTGCAACCGTTTCTGCTTGTGAGCACTGTTTAGGGGTGGCTGAATTGTAGGTTTATGCACCACAGCAAGCCTTTGAAGGATCCTACACCTTGAGGTTTGAAGGACTCCAGAGGCACCAGCAGCTTCAAATATCTGTTTGCTGGTTTTTAAGGCCTTTTAAGCAACTGCTCTCTTGATCCAATGAACTTTCCTGGCAGAAACCTTCCTCACTTTGACTTTATCTGCACAAGCACATCTGTGCTCAGAATCAGCCACAAATCTCTTCACAGTACGATGATCACGCTTAAGTTTTCGTGCAATATCTAATGTTTTCATCCCTTGTCCAAGGCATTGCACTATTTGTTGCTTTTCGGCAGCAGAGCGATCCTTTTTCTCTCCCAAGTTACTTGAAAACTGTGGCCTGCTCAATATTGTGGAACACCCAGTTTTCCTTTTATTGGGCTCACCTGCCAAACTAATTATCACAGACATCTGAGATTGATTTCAGTGATCCAAAGAACCCTGAGACACAATACCATCAATGGGTTTCATGGGGAAAAAAAAAACCCTATGACACTTAAAACCAATTTACATAATAATTTGGAACATGATATATATATATATATATATATATATATATATATATATATATATATATATATATATATACACACACATATCTATCTATGTATATAATACACACACACACACACACACACACATATATATTATGTATGTACATATGTGTGTCTGTGTGCATGTATATGCTGATATAGATATATATACTGTGTGTGTATGTGTGTGTGTGTGTATATATATATATATATAATAATGTGTATGTATTTATAATTAGCTGTAGAGCCCGGCGTTGCCCTGGCATAGTAACTAACTCTTCTCCACGGAACTTCTCGTACCCTCAAACCTGCCCCCCGCACCCTCCCCAAACCTGCACCCCCACCCCCTTATAAAATGTTCCACTCGCCCCCCTTAACCCGCACCCTCTTAAACCCCCCCAAAAAACACCCCCGCTGCCACAAACCTGCTCCCCCAGCTCCCAATCCCGGAGTCAAATGGGGTGTGTGTGCAAAATTTTGTGATTGTAGATGCAATGTTGCAAATTCCTTTAATGGACATACATACATACATACATATACATTCATTCATACATTCATTCATTCATTCATTCGCAAACGTTTGTGATTGTAGATACAACGGTGCAAATTTCTTTTGTAGACATACATACATTCATTCATTTCTGTAATTCTTACCGCCTTTTCTTCCATGGCTCTTGAGAAAGCAGCTCTTGCCTCCCTTTCTTCCATTTCTGAACTAATTTCTGTAATTCTTGCTCATTGAGGCAAAATATAGCTTTTCTCTTAGCGTGTGATGACAATCATCCAGTCTCATTTTTTTTCTTATGAGTCATAAGATCAGAATAATCAGACAGTGACTTGACACTAAATTTTATAAGCTAAGGGCCCTTTCACATCAGCGGTAATTTCAAATCGCGGCAGATGCGGTGAAAAAACTGCAACTGCCACGATTACCGCATAACCGCGACACTTGCGGCAAGCCCCATGCAATGTCTATGGGGCTTGCGGTAAGGGTGCGGCAGATGCGGCAAGTGCGGTTTCGGCACTTGCGGCAGGTGCGGCCGTGAAAAAAACCGCTGCAATCAGCGTTTTTTTTCGCGCCCGCAAGTGCCGAAACCGCACTTGCCGCATCTGCCGCACCCTTACCGCAAGCCCCATAGACATTGCATGGGGCTTGCCGCAAGTGTCGCGGTAATCGCGACAGATGCGGTTTTTTCACCGCATCTGCCGCGATTTGAAATTACCGCTGATGTGAAAGGGCCCTAGCTCTATTGTGACATCATGGCTATGTGCAGTTGGCATGGCTAAGTGGAGTGGGGTGTGGTTATCTGGCGTTGGTGGGGCTGTGTGGAGTGGGTGGGGCCATGTTGAGTTGGCGTGGGTATGCTCATATGGAGTGCGTGGGGCTTGCCACATACACTTAGCTATATATATATATATATATATATATATATATATATATATATATATATATATAGCTTTATTTATATATATATATATCTCTTTGTGTCTGTGTGTATATAGGTTTTCAAATGTGGATTTTAAGTTGAATATGCCAATCTTCATCCTATTGTTCTCTTCTTTTTACTACATGTACCTTTTGTTCTTTTCAGTTGAAGACAACGCGACGGGTGTATAATTTCTGTGCCCAAGATCCTTCACAGGCTCAGCAGTGGATTGACCGAATCCAGAGCTGCTTGTCAGATGCTTGAAACATCAGGGATAACATAAAAAAAACTGCAGGATATCAATGAAAAATTGTAACTTCGGGGTACCCACATGGCAGCCTACAGTAAAATCTTGTAAACCCACAAGCTGTTACTTTCCAGATTTTTCTGGAAGCTAAAGCACCTTAGCTTTTTTATTTTTTTTTTTGGGTTATTGTTTTAGGAATGCACATTACCATTGATTAAGCAATTCTCTTCTGTGGACCTTGCTACATGTTGCCCACTGGGAACCAATGAGGAACAGAACTAGTTTTGGACTTTCAGAAGCTTAAACCCATAAGAAAAATTTCTATTGAAAGTATATAAGATAATGATTAGCATATTTCAAAGAAGCTATGGACTATGTAAGTAAGGGGAGGTTATCATTTTGGTTCTTAAGCAGAAATGGTGATATGTCTGGCTCCACATCCTGCACAAAGCCCTGCTAACCTGACCTCCTGATATTCCGGAATGGATTTGCGCCTGTGTATAATTTTAAATGCTTACTTGTGAATTGTCATTTGGTTAAGTTGTCTTATTTTTTTTTTTTCTTAAATTATTTTATAAAGGCGATGAGCTTGGCAGAGGGACTAATGAGTCCTAGTAACATGAATTGGGAACATTGAGGCCCAGCAGTAATAGGAGCGAAAATGATGAAAACTTCAACATTATTCACATCGCAGTTCACATTAAATACATATGTCCTCTTTTTACATAAATGCAGCCATGTTAATACACCAGCTGTAAATGCGCTATACTGCTGAAGTGGACTTCTGCTCACAGGTGTTTGTCCAGACCACGTGCTCTGCCTGTAGAAGATGATGCATCTGTAATTAGGAGAACAGGTAAAAACCACTAAGGATTCTACTACTACTTCAGTGTCATAGGATTTTGCTTGTTTGACACTCCAGTGTATATACTGTAATGAAAAGGGAGAAGACCCTTGTATAAAACGCTGTTCTGGAGTCATCTAAAGATACTGTCGGAAACATATGGAAATGAGCCACAAGGAATTCTGGATGACCTTTTAACCACACGACCTGTGAAGACTTTGGATGAGAGGACAGCATCTTGTGCTCATTGTTTTTACATTTGGAGTAACAAGATAATGTGTTAAAATTGCTAACGGTATTTTAACTCTGTGGTTATTGTACTTCACTTAATATTATTACTGTATATTATTGTATATAAAACAATCTCCAAAACAGCATGAGACTTAAGAGATATGATGGGGAAGAAAGGGGAATGTGACCTTGCCATTAACCCTTCCACTGCAGGACAGAACTTGCTAAAATTTTGCTTGAAATGTATTTAATATTTTAGATTTCAGCAAGATATGGCTCATCCATTAGATGAGACTAAATGTGTATTAAAAATGTGACTTACACGTTACTTGTGTACTTGTTACCAAATACTCAAATACAGGTTTCAGGATTGTAAATTCCAGCAATGTGTAGATATGGGAAAGTTCACTATTGTACACACATTGTGATTGTTTGTCTTATCCAGTTATTTGCTATATTTTTCTGCATTGCTAAGGACTCATTAATATAAATGCCCATATTAAGCTCTTCATTTGGAATGTCCTGATTGTGGAGCTGCACAGAAGATACAAATAAACACCCTGACTAATATTGAGCTTCTGACTATGGACCCAATAAACACCGTCTACTTACCCAGAGCTGTCATTTAATTGTAACACACTTTGCATCAATTACTGAATGATTTTGAAATGTTTTTATAGACCTGATCAGCTTAAATTCACTGTACAATCTGCCATTACATTCTTCTCCTTGGGAGCTACATAAGTAATGTGTTCTGTCACTGTGTCACATTGATTTCACTATTTGGGTTTCTAAACAATGCAGATGTGTACTTTTAAATGGGTTGTCCAATACTCGGACAGTCCTTTTCAATCATTATAAACTACTTAAAAAAACAAAGGGAACACTTAAACAACACAATGTAACCCCAAGTCGATCACACTTCTGTGAAATCAACCTGTCCAGTTATGAAGCAACACTGATAGTGAATCAATTTCTCCTGCTGTTGTGCAAATGGAGCAGACAACAGGTAGAAAGCAAGACACCCCCTATAGAGGAGTGGTTCTCCAGGTGGTAACTACAGACCATTTCTCTGTTCTCATCCTTTTTGGCTGTTGTTTTGATCACTTTTTCCTTTTGTCATTGCTCTCACCCCTGGAGGTAACATGAGGCGGTGTCTAAAGCTAACAGAAGTTGATCAGGTAGTGCAGCTCATCCAGGATGGCACATCAATGTGCTGTGTCTGTCATCGCAGTGTTCAGAGCATGGTGCAGATACCAGAAGACAGACCAGTACACCAGGAGAAGTGGAGGGGTGTAGGAGTGCAACAACCCAGCAGCCAAACCACTACCTCCTCCTTAAATTTTTTTAACTTTTTTTTTTTTTTTTGCTTTTATTTATATTATGTTACTATGAGAAAGAAAAAAATATAGGTAAGATTTTTCTAAGGGTCTCGAACTCTAGGCTTCCCTTTTGTTTGTATGTCTGTAAGACAACTGCAGCCAGTCTCCATACTGCGCCTCCTCTGCAGAAGCAAAAAAATTGATAGGTTTCAGGCCCTTTCTGCGTTGAATTCCTACAAGACTCAGAGTTGGCAGCATTTTCTCCATTATGCTGAAATTGACATTGATTATTATACTTTTTTTGTTTTAAAGTGGCTTTCAGACTTTTTTTTTTCTTCTAAGTGTACAAGACACATCCAGCAGGAGGGGGGTGAATATTTGTCTCTTCACAAAACTCCACTTACCTGCCCAGATGTCTATGTAGGATCAAGGTTATATCATTGGTATTACATCGTAGATTGTGTCATGATCACTGATTACTGCGCAAGCGGCATGTGGCAGTAGAACTTGAGTATTGTAAAAATTGTTTTGACATGCCTGATTTTGTCTGCTTTTGCAGTGGAATGGTTAATAAGCATCACATGCTTTTACATACCTGGATAAAAGAAGCTTATACTGCTCAGTAAGAGTGCCCATGTTAGATAATGGATGCTTTTTGTACATAATACAATTCTCAGGCTGAAGTTTCCAGTTTTTGTAGAATACATCAGTTCTTGTACATTGTGTCAAACATACAATCCTTGGGTTGTGCCTAGATGTATGGAAACATGAATATACCCAAATAAATGAAACTAACACCTGTTTAAAATTGTGATATATTTGTATAGAAAACTTGTTCTTGTGTCTCCTGAAGCTGTTATCTTAGCTTATTACTAGAGTAGAAGGAGCAGAACTTAAACAAAACTCTACTACTTCCTCATCAGATTAAGGGTATCGTTACACACACACACACACGTACGTACGTGCAGAGATTGTTGGCAGATCTCTGGTTGCAGTGAAATCGTGGACACATTGTTCCATTTGTACACGGCCACAAAATGTAACAATGTGTCCATGATTTCACTGCAACCAGAGATCTGCGAACAATCTCTGCACAATTATATGTATGTAACGGTGCCCTTACACCATAAGATCCTCAAAATCAGATATGACATTAAATCATTATTGTTTACCGAATAAGAAAAATTTGTCGACTTCTTAAAATCAAATCACTATTCTTCTGTCAACAAACCCACCAAGTGCATGGCTCAAAAACAATTGAATCAGAAACCAGATAAACATTTGAATAAGCCGACCCCCCCTACTTTTGCCCCAAAAATCTGGAAAAACCTATTGACTCGTGTATAAGCCGAGGGTGGACCCCAGCACATGTATACAGCCCCCAGCAGTGTGGTATACAGGCCCCCCCCAGTGGTAGTATACAGCAGCCCCAGCGGTAGTATACAGCAGGCCCCCAGGGGTACCCAGCCGGATGTAGCAGGACGGGAGCAGCGAGGACGGAGCACCAAGGAGCGGCGCTGATCAGAAGTCCGGGATGGTAAGAGAAGCAGCGGGGGGGGGGGGCCCTTGCAAGGGGGGGCGAGTGCCAGCATTTGGGGGCTGCTGGGTACCCCCGGGGGCCTGCTGTATATACCCCTGGGGGCCTGCTGTATACTACCACTGGGGGGGGGGCCTGTATACCACACTGCTGGGGGCTGTATACATGTGCTGGGGTCCACCCTCGGCTTATACACGAGTCAATAGGTTTTTCCAGATTTTTGGGGCAAAAGTAGGGGGGTCGGCTTATTCACGGGTCGGCTTATACACGAGTATATACGGTAACCTAGTTAAACTCCCCCTTCAGAGGTCCTGATGGATTTACAAATGAATATTTTAAACTATACCCCCTCATCTAGTCCCTATCTTTAACAAAGCCACTATAAAAGGAATTTTTCCCAAGAGATGCTGCAGGCCACAATCATACTGACTCGCAAGGTCAAATTGAGATAACAAAATATATTCAAGTTACTCCTCACCTGGATGCTGAAAAGACCTTTGATTGAATTAATTGGAAATTCCTATAATCCACCCTATGCAAATTCGACATTAACAACCAATTTTTGGAAGGCATTATGACATACTCCTCCCCACCTGCAAAAATCTACGCCAACAATCACCTCTCCAAACCATTTCACAAATCCAGCGGTACTCGGGAAGGATTTCTCCTTTCACCTTTCCTATTTGCTCTTACAATGGAACCGCTTGCAGAACATTTCAGAAAAAAAACCATATCATTGAAATAGCTCCCAACAACTGTCACTTTAAGATTGGACTCTTTGCTGATGCTATAATCCTGACCCTTCTATGACGTACATGTACGTTGTAGGCTGCTTCCCACCCTTTGATGTGAGCTCGCTCTGTGAGCCTGCATCACCCCCTGCACATCTAAGCTGATGTCATCAGCTGAGATGTGTATCTAAGACTACGTTCACACACAACGTTTTTGTGAGAATCCCTTTTTGGTGCAAAACTGCACCAAGAATCAGATCTTCACAGAATGCAGCATTCTGTGTGTGAACGGCCTGAGTTTTATTTACCTCGTCGCACTCTCTGTGACCCCCGGCTGTGTCTTTTTTTTTTTTTTTAGGTACAATCTTTTTATTGGTTTTAAGAAAAGATAACAAAAGCGCTAAAGCGCGCAGCACACACAAAACAAAATCAACACAGAGAAGAAACCGAAAAGAACCACCTCGTAGTGGGAAGGCGGCGAAGGGCGGGGGGGTTTGGAAGGGGGAAGAAAACATGGAAAAATTAATCATGAACCCACCACACTTTGTCTTGTACACGATATAGAAAAAGCAAACGCCACATTTTAAGGCGGAACAGACAGTATAGCCATTAAAAAGGTACTGGTACTGCACTTGGATGGTTCAGCCAGTTGTCTCTGATCCGAGTCTTGGTCGGGCCGTCTAAAGCTAATTGAAATTCGTGGTGAAAGATATTGTTTAAGCGATCAGTAACTTCGGCAATCGTAGGGGGTAAGTCATCCTTCCACCTAGCCGCAACCACCAGTTTAGTGGCTGTTAGCACATTTGACACTAGTGTCCTCCGGTCACGCGGGTACTCATGTATACCCAAGTGGAGGACCGCCATCTGGGGAGTCAATATGATCTCTCAATATGAGTGCTCTCACAAGAGCCGCGACTACCGCCCAAAAGGGGGCAATTTTGGAACAATACCACCACATGTGCTCTAGTGATCCATGTCCTCCACAGCCACGCCAACACAGAGGGGAGCGATCACGGGAAAAGAGAGCCAATTTAACCGGAGTATAGTACCACCTCATGTGGATCTTCTTCAAAATTTCTAGATGGTTCACACACCTGGACGCCTTTTTTTTCAGATAAATTTTTATTGAACAAATAAACAAGCATACAGGAAAATGACCAACGTATACATTTTGTTATTATATCTCTGAAACCCCTTTCCCGCCCCCCTCCCCCCCCAGACAGCAATCACCCGTAACAAATCATATCAACAAGTTTTCGATCTGTCAGTATGCGATCCCCCTCCCCCCGATTCTTCTACCTCTTATATACCCCCTGTTTGCACTTGCGTATTCGACACTTCTCATGTGCCATATTCTAGCCATGGGGACCAAATCTTGTTGTATATCCTATCCCTCCCACGTCTGTGATATATGTTACTTTCCAGTCTAGAAATATAGCTTGCTTGTGTCAAGAATTCTCTTCTGGTCGGAGGTTCCTCTCTGATCCAGTATCTGGCTATTAGCTTTCTCGCTATGAACAACAATCTTGCGATGGCCATTTGTGAGTTGGGGTCCACACGAATCTCGTCTACATAACTTAGCAGACACACCACTGGTTCTCTTGGTATAATACATTTATATGCCCCCTCAATTCTGTTAATAATCAATAACCAGTATGTTGACAGTCTTGGGCATGTCCACATCATGTGATATATCCCAGCCTCTTCCGTTTTACATCTAGGACACTCCGAGGTAGATCTCAAATTCACCCCAAACAGGAAGGCAGGTGACCTATATACTCTATATATCAGATATAGCTGAGACAGTCTACCTGGCTCATTAAGGGATAGCTTCGGGACCCACTCCAGAATGGAGGACCATTTGTCCTCATCTATGACTCCCACCTCCGCCTCCCATTTTGTTTTTGCCCGTGTCGGGTATTGAAGCGAGAATGTATGTAGTAAATCGCCATACACCGTGGAAATCACTCCTCTTGTAGGTCCATCACCACATACATAATCCATCACTATGTCATTTTGTATACAAATCCTCCCAGCCCTCTGTTGCGTTTGGAAGGCATGCTGCATCTGTACATATTGGTATATCCCGGTGTCGCTTAGTCCAAATTCCTCTCTCAATTGTGTGAACGGTTTTAAGTTATTTCCTACTATTATCTGGTGCACATATCCAATGCCCTTATTTCGCCACTCATGCAAACATCCCATCTCACGTATCTCCTGCAGGTTATGGTTGTTCCACAGTGGGGAATATTTAGTGAGCTGTGTTATTCCTCTCGCCTGTTTCAATTTCTCCCATATTTTATGATATAAAAGCAGAGTGGGCTTTAATTTCCCCGCTAAATTCATGGTGTTATCCTCCAAGCATTGCACCAGTGAGCATTTCTCCATTACCTTTTCCAGTATCCTTTGGACTACCGGTCCCTCTGCTCGCTGCGCCCATCCCCTCACATGTTGTCCCTGAGCTGCCAAGAAATAAAGGAATGGATTCGGCAGTGCCAGACCCCCTTCATCTTTAGGTTTTTGCATGATCTCTAGTCTCAGACGCGCCTGCTTTTTTCCCCAAATTAGGCTCCTAAAAATGGTGTTGATCTGTTTGAATCTCTTCTGTGGGACCCAGATGGGAGCATTGTGCAATATATATAGCAGTTTGGGCATCAAAATCATTTTAATTAGGTTTATCCGTCCCACCACAGATAGGCATAGTTTACTCCATGCCCCCACCTTTGCCCTGAGAAGGTCCAATACAGGGAATAGATTAATATTAAGGTAGTCCGTTATTGGGCCTGAGACCCATACTCCCAAATATTTAAATTTATCCACTATGCGTAGTCCTCCCACTTCCATATCACTAGGCAACTTATCATCTAAGGCAAATAGCGTAGACTTGGTCCAATTAATACGCAAGCCGGACACATCTCCAAATCTCTCAAATAGTCTCATAGCGCTACCCAATGATTCCTCCGGTTCCTCTAGAAACAGCAGGATGTCATCTGCGTACAGAGCTACTTTCTCCTCTAGGTTCCCGTATCTGAACCCTCTCACCTCCTGTGTGTCCCGTATCACAGCCGCCAGGGGCTCCACCGCTAAGGCAAACAGGAGAGGGGACAGTGGACATCCCTGCCTCGTGCCTCTATATAAGTCTATACGCTGTGACAGTATCCCATTTACTCGGATTCTGGCCTCTGGTTGGGAGTATAGCAACCGCACCCACGAGAGAAATTGTGGGCCAATGCCCATTTTTTCCATGACCGCCCACAAGTACTCCCACTCCACACTATCAAATGCCTTGCGGGCGTCCAAGGAAGCTATCACTCTCTGGCCGGCATTGTCAACCGGTAGCTGCATATTCAAATATAATCTCCTTATATTAATTGCCGTCGACCTACTTGGCATAAAGCCTGATTGGTCCGGATGAATCAGTTTATTGATGACCCCAGACAACCGGTTAGACAACACCTTTGCCAGGAGTTTGACATCTGATGTCAAAAGTGAGATTGGTCTATAGGAGTCCGGGTGTTTCAGGTCCTTATCCTCCTTTGGTATCACTATGATAATTGCCTCTCTCATGGATGCGGGCAACACCCCCCCTCTCTTGATTTTTCCAATACTTTCCTAAGTTTGGGTAACAACACTTCTTCCATATTTTTGTATATTTCAATTGGTAGTCCATCCCCTCCTGGAGCCCTGTCGTTAGTCATAGATGCCAGTGCTACACTCATCTCCTCATCCGTCAGTGGTCCCTCCAACCCCTCTCTTTCTATTGCCGACAATTTAGGCAGTGTAACCCCCTGCAAATACGCCACCACACCCCCGCCCGTGGCGTCCGATCCAGAGGAGTATAGGTCCCTATAGAAGTCTGTGAAGACCGAACCTATCTCCACACTATCCACTGTCAAGTCACCATCCATCTTTTGAATGGAGTATATGAATGGGGTCCTCCTCTGGGCCGCCGCCACCACCGATAGCATGTGTCCCACCCTTTCCCCCTCCTCATAAAAGGTGGACCTCTGAAATTCCCTCCTCTTCTGGGTCTTTTCCAATAGATATTGATTGGCCCTCTCTTGTGCCTCCTTTAGCCTATCTCCGGCCTCTGGTGTACCAGTCCTAAGCATTTCTGCCTCTGCCTCACACAAGGTCTCTACCACTGCTCTTTCTTTCCGTCTTGATTCTGTTTTACAGCGACTAATTTCTCTAATGAGAAGTCCCCTTAGGTATGCCTTTCCCGTGTCCCAGACTATCTGTGGCTCCGCACTCCCCTCATTTAATTCAAAGTATTCAGCAATCTCTGTGGCTAATTTGTTCATATCCAGCGAGCGCAGCCATGCCGGGTGAAATCTCCATCCCCCATGTCTCCCCATCCTAGACTCCGTCCGCTGGATACACACACAAATGGGCTTATGGTCTGATATTATCCTTGGCAAGTATTCCACATTTGCTACTATCGCCTCCATTTTTTCATTTCCCAGTGCCATATCTATGCGGGATAGAGTATTGTGAGTTGACGAATAACATGAGAAACACCGTGTTTCTTCGTTTCTCACCCTCCACAGGTCTCTCAGTCCCAGCTCCCTAACGTATGTACCAAATGGTGTTATGTGACTCTGTGTTCTGTCTGGGTTAGATTTGTATTTGTCCCAAAAATCGTCTTGGACATTATTAAAATCTCCTATTAAGATGAGTGGAACGTTCCCATGTCTTCCCACCCACTCCATCACCTCTCTGATTTTTTTTACTTGAGTATGGCGGAGGTATATACATTGCCACAATAGCTGTAAGGATCCCCCATAATCTACACACCAAAATAACATATTGTCCCTCCGTGTCTGTGTGATCATCTACGTGTTCATACTTCGTAGTCACAGGAATCAGTACAGACACCCCTCTGGAGTACGTGGAGTATGTGGCATGGTACGCGTCTGCAATCCATCGCTTTTGTAATACCTTTTGTGTGTCTTTAACCAGGTGTGTCTCCATTAAGCAAATCACTGCCGGTTTCTGGTTTTTGATATGTTGTAGAATGGTAGTCCGTCTGACCACGTCCGAGAGGCCTCTTACATTCCAGCTTAGTATTTTAATATGTTCTCCCATATTTACTGGTATGATCATGTGAGTACAATATGTCCCAGGTTGTGTGCTGTCTATCCCTCCCCCCTTTCCCTAAAGTAATCTGCCCCCCCTCCCCCCTTCCCCTTCCCCCTTGACTCCTCCCCTCCCTTTCCCTAACATCTCGTCTCTCACCGAGAGTGGGTCTCCAATACCTAGCTCCCAATCTGCTCGGTACCTCAAAACCTATGATTGCAATCCTCCTTCCTCCTCCCGCCTAGAAAAAAAACCTTTATGCAACTTGTCATACCTGTAACACATACATTACAAATTTACAGTAGGATATAAACCGCACATCCCACCGCCATCCGGACACCTTCCCAGCCGTATATCGCTCCAGAAGCTGTCCGGACAACCCCCCAGTCCCCACACCCCCATCTCTGGAAACAACAAGGTTGAACAGCCCACTGTAGGGCAAACAAATCCTCCGTTACTTTAAGGGGAATAAAAAATGTAAACACTTGGGTATAAGACCCATTTAAACCTTTACATCTGCATAGTTCTACCAGTTCCCGTGGCGTTCCTGGGAACATCACTGCTTAACCTTAATCTCGTCCATTGCCACAGCTCAGCCGTCCGTTGCTTTGAGCTTTTTAGCATTAACATCCAGCCAGTGTGTAGCCTCTTCCGGTGTTGCAAAAAACTGAACTTTGTCCATAGCAATCACTCTCAGCCTTGCCGGAAAGAACATTGAATACTGTATCCCCATGTCTCGCATGCGTCTCTTAACTCCCTTAAATTGCATCCTTTGTTTCTGTACCGTTGGGGAGTAGTCGGGGTACATTGCAATTTGCTGCCCATTAATTGTCAGATCTTCTGCATCTCTCGCTTTCCTTAGGATAATGTCCCGGTCACGGTAGTTTAGGATCCTGGCTAGCACAGTGCGGGGTTCTGCCCCTGGTGGTCTTTGCTGTGTGGGGACCCTGTGGGCTCTCTCAACTGCAAATACTTTAGTCAGGCATTGTTCCCCAATCTTTCTTTTAATCCAGTCTTCTATAAAACCAGTGGGGTCTCTCCCTTCTGCTTTTTCCGGTATGCCCACTATACGAATATTGTTTCTGCGTGACCTGTTTTCCAGGTCATCATTCTTTGCAATCACCTCTGCTAGCTGCTGACTGTGCTTTTGCTCAACTTTCTGCATGGCTGTAATAGTGTCCTCTGCTGTTCCCACTCTCTCCTCCACTTCAGCCATGCGCTTATCAGCTTTTTTAAGGGTTATATTTATGTTGGTGATCTCTCCCTGCAGTCTGTGAACCTGTTCAGCCACAGTAGTCAATGTCTTTTTACAGGAGGACACTAAGCAGAATACATCCCTCAGTGTGGGTTCTCCCTGCATCTCAGGCTCTCCTGAGCCCCCTGCAGCTTCCTCCATTGCTGGGTCTGCCTTATCAGTATTGCCAGCTTCTCCCTCTGATTGGGAATCCTCTTCCTCCACTGTCGGGCCACTCGCACCCTCTCCTCCAACACCCACCTTAGCTCCTTCGGATTTCCTGGAGAATCTCTCCAGTTTTGCTGCAGCCGCCATCCTGTGTTTGCAGGCGGTGTTCTCCTTCTCTGCAGCTTCCCGCGCCGCGGCGCCATCTTGGGAGCTTCCTCCCCCAGCAGTGCCCACATCTTGCTGCCTCCGTCTCGTCATTTCTGCCTTGTGCGGGCTCCAAAGTGGCAGCAATCGGGTCCTGGCAGTCTCCCCCGTCACACTCGGGAGTCTGGGGCTGCAAACGGCGGGATATGCGGCGGTTTAGTGCTTCGGTCGGCGGGAGATCTCCACACAGCGTCCGCTCACATTACCCGCTAGGCCACGCCCCCACCTGGACGCCTTTTGTAAAGCTCTGAGGCCCTCCCACCAGTCCTTCTCCGGAGTTATAAATCCAAGATCCTCCTCCCAGCGCCTCATATAGCTCAATTTGGACGGACTCAGGTCCGCGTTTAGTTGCTGATAGATAACCGAGAGTCCCCTAGGCCTTCCCGATGAAAGAATATATTTTTGATAATGAGAAATCCCATGCGGGGCTTGACCGGCCAGATCGTGGCACTGCCACGTATGAAATGGGCAATTTGGGTATATTGGTCATTACCATTACTAGTGTGTAGAAACTGCTTCAGGGAATTTTAACACAAGATCCGAGAAGGGAAGGATCTTCCGTTGACCAGAATATCTGCAAGGGACTGGATACCCGCTTTGCGCCACGGGGTAAGGTTCAAAAACTCAATGTGGAAAGTCAACGCGTCAATACTGATTTGGTCAGGGGACAGCCGGATCCACCTCCCAATCGCTCTTCTCCAGCATGCCAACATCGCGGCCATTGCGGGAAAAGCCATAGGCGTTTACGTGGGAGCTAGGCACACCGCCTCCAGCAAGAGGCGCAAGGGCCGGCGTCCCAGAGCCGCCTCCTCCATCGCCAGCCATCTCGGGGGGTCCTCTGGAGCCCACCATACTCTGGCCTCCTGAAGGCTCAAGGCCCTGTGATACGCCGCTACATTAGGGACCCCCATGCCCCCTCTACTGTATGGGAGGTACATTGTGTTCCCCGATACCCGAGCCCTTCTACCCGCCCAGACATAACGGTTAACCTGTTGTTGTATTCGGGTCAGATAATATGCGGGAATCAACAGTGGAAGATTCCTGAACAGATAGAGAATTTTGGGGAGTAGGAACATTTTGAAAGCATGTATCCTAGCCACCCAAGAGAGATTCCCCAGTGAATGGCGCGTCCCTTCGGCAGACAGAGGCAAGCAAACGCTCCACATTGACCTCAATCAGTTTGGCGGAAGAGGTAAGGGTGATGCCTAGATAAGAAACTCCATCCTCTCTCCACACAAAAGGAAAACGAGCCTTTAACCTCTCTCTCATGTCTGCCGGGACTCCAATCGGAAAGATTAGGGATTTCCCTGCGTTCAATTTATAAAGGGAGAGGGCAGAGAACCTCTTCAAAATCTTCAACACTGCGTCAAGGGAAGGTTCCACATTGGTGCAGGCAATGATAATGTCATCGGCATACAAACCGATTTTGTGAACTGAGCTCCCCACAGCGTAACCAGAGACATCTGGGTTCACTCTGATGGATTCGGCTAGGGGCTCAATGACCCGGGAGAAAATGATGGGCGAGAGCGGGCATCCCTGCCTTGTTCCATTCGAGAGACTAAAGTTAGAGGAGAGAAAGCCTGACGACAGCACCCTGGCGTTGGGGTGAGAATAGAGGGCCAGAACGGCCGAGAGAATAGGGCCACAGAAGCCAAATTTCTCAAGTACGGAAGCCAGGTAACCCCAGTGCACCCTGTCAAATGCCTTTTCCGCATCCAAGGACAGGAGTACACCGGGGGTCCCAGCCTGTTCCGCAGCTTTAATCAGATTAATAATTCGTCTTGTGCCATCCTTGGTCTGTCTCCCCCCAACAAAGCGAACCTGGTCTCCATGAATCAGAAAGGGGGTAACCCTGCCGAGTCGGAAGGCCAACAGTTTAGAGTATATTTTTATATCGCAATTTAGCAATGAGATTGGACGGTAGCTCCCAGGGTCCTCCAGAGGCTTCCCGGGCTTCGGAATGGTCACAATGGTGGCCTCTAGGAGCCGAGAGGGCACTGAGCCCGTCGACTGCCAGAAAGCACTTGCTCTGGCTAAATACGGAGCCAGAACTTGGAAGAAAGATCGATAGTAGTCATTCGGAAGCCCGTCCGGTCCTGCTGCCGAGTGCCGCTTAGTCAAAATAACCTTCCGAACCTCTGCAGGGGTGATAGGGGCGTTAAGTTCCACAATTTGTTCCTGGGTCAGCACAGGCAAATTAAGGCCATCTAGAAAACCACGGATGTCCGAGGCACACGGGGGGGGTGGGGTGGGGGGGGCATCTCTCTCGTCTTTCAAGTTGTAGAGACGAGAGTAGTAATCAGCAAAGGCCTCTGCAATAGCAGGAGGGCTGACCTGTATTTTACCACCTCCGTCCCTCAAGGCAGTGATTTGGGAAGTAATTTCTCTTTTCTTTATACGTCTTGCTAAGACCGCCCCAGCACGATCCCCCATGGCATACAAGGTAAGTTTGGATTTCCTGAGGTACTTCTCATGCTGGGAGAGGAGGAAGGAGCAGAGTTGTGTCCTTACAGAGAAGAGCTCAGCCACTGTCGCTGTGGACGGCGCACATTTTTTCCTCCCCTCCAAGACATGTAAGCGAGATAAAAGATCTTCCCTCATCTTATCTCTCTCTTTCTTGCGTCTGGCTGCCATTTGAATGAAAAGCCCTCTAATGTAGGACTTGTGGGCCTCCCACAGTGTAGAGTCCGAAACCTCCCGGTTATCACTCAGCTTAAAAAACTCAGCTCGGAGTGGAGCTTTGAGACTACGAGACTGTCCGAGAGGAGGCTCAGATTCAGTCTCCGAGCGCCAAACCCCTCGCCAGGGAGACGACCAACGTAATTGGGGCGTAGTCAGACCACGATATTAAGTCCAATTCCGCAGCGCTACAGGTTGTGAGAGTTCTGCTATCCACTAAAAAGTAGTCCAGGCGGGAATAAGACCTATGCCTATTGGAATAAAACGTGTAATCCCTCTCCCCGGCGTGGAGGCAGCGCCACACATCGTGCAGATGCAAGGACCGACAAAGCGGCCCCAGCTCACCCCTGGCAGACGAGATACCCCCAGAGCAATCCAGCTGGCGTGACATCACATTAAAACCTTCCCCAGCACCAGATGGCCACGGGAGTGTTTGTTAACAATTTTCATGAGCCCACGTGCAAATTTGAGCTGAGAAACATTCGGGCCATATACATTTACAAACGTGAAAATAGAATCATAAAGTTTACAAGTAATTAAAAGGTATCTACCAGCCGGGTCAGCCAATTCAATAATAAGCTGAAAAGGCAGAGTAGACTTGACAAATATACCAACTCCGGCTTTCTTCATGGGGCCATTAGCATAAAAGGCTCTAGAGTACATCCGGTGTGCAACTCTATAATTGTCCCCCTTAAGGAGGTGCGTCTCCTGTGCAAAGATCACATCCGCCTTACTCCTGCCAGCCTCCGACCAAAAGAGGGAGCGCTTGACCGGAGAATTCAAGCCGTTAACGTTTAACGAAAATATTTTGACACTCATGGCGGAAATATTACATCTACATGAAATGTGCTAGGCTCACCAGAGATAGGGGGGTCAGGCAAGGAAAGGGACAGGGAGGGGAAAAGGAAAACAGGACATAGACAGAGAAGAAGATAAAAATAACACCAATGTAAACATAACAGGCAAGCCGAAACTTGCAAGGCGGGGGAGTGCAGGATGTCCTGGAGATGGTAGACCAGGTACCCTTTTACGGCAAGACCTGACAGACTCTTAAAGTCAGACATTCAAGGCCTCGCCGTCCCGGGCTGTCGACTAAAGACCATCACAGCCACAGATCCATCCTAAAGGAAAAAAAAAACAAAAACACAAGGACCACTGCTTAACACGCCGTTTCCCATTCAGGGTCAGTCTTCCTCTTCGGGGAGGTATGGGAGTTTGATGTTGTCTCCCGATCGTGCCTCGGGGATTTAGGAGAATCTCCGCCAAGGGTCGGGAGTCCCCATGCTCGCAACGCTCTCTCCAGCAGCTTTGGAGACTGGAACACGTGTCGATCCCCTTTGTAGCTAAAGCGTACTTTAACCAGCGTTCCCCAGGCATACGGGATCCCCGCTCCTCGGAGGACCTTGCACATAGGCGTGAATTCTCTGCGCTTCGCCAAAGTTCCGATGGATAGATCCGGATAGACTGCCAGGGAGGAAAACTCACTCGGGACCTCCGTTCCCCGTCTGAGGGTGCCAAGAAGTTTGTCTTTGAGACCAGGATGCTGCATGGAGACCAGCACGTCTCTCGGGAGGGATGGGTTGAGGCGAGGAAGGCAGTGGATCCTCTCATAATGCAGGAACTCAGGGGGGCAGTCTGAGATAATAGCCTTCACAAATGATGTGACAAAGTCAGAGAGCCCTGAGTCCTGAACTTCCTCAGATATGCCCCTGATCTTCAAGTTTCCCCTCCTGCCTCTGTCCTCCAATTCCCACAGCTTGCTTTGCTGTGCCTCCACCTGCCTTTCCACAGCGTCTACATTATCAGCCAGCGTGTTATGTGCTGAGGCAAATTCAGCCATTTTCCTCTCAAGCCGGTCCGTCCGGTCCCCAAGGCTGGACACATCCCTCCTTATCGCCGCAATCATACCTTGGATGTCCGCGTGTATTGCCGTCTGAAGGGAGGACATCATCCTCCGCATCGCTCTCTCTGTCAGCGGTGTATCCTTAGCCTCCGGGTGCGCCTGGCTCTCTCTGTAATCAGCAGAGGCATGAGAGGAGGTAGAGCGAGACGCTGCAGCCGACGCCATTTTGGGGTGGGTGGGGGCTGCCTCTTTATGGAAGAAATCCGACACCTTAGAGAGCCCCGGCTGGGATTTAGATTGTCCCCTCGGCATCTCCGGACCTCAGGCAGCAAGGAGAGAGAGTCGGTTTTAGCACTGTGTGCAGAGAAGCAGCGGTCGCTGGAAGCCGCTGAAGATCTGTGGCTGCGGAGCCTCGGGATTATGCGACCGACGGCATCAGCTCTCAGGTCACGCCCCCCCGGCTGTGTCTTCTCATCCCTCACCGAGCCACAGCGAGTGCGGGCTCTCTAGGACCCTGCAGCACCATGTGTCCCGGTGACTCAGTGATGTCAGGTGATCTCAGAGATGCAGATTAAGGCCCCATTCACACACTGCTTTTTTTGGCTGCGTATTTTTACGCACATGCTCAAAAAAAGCCAGGAGTAGAATAATCAAAACCGGGAGTGGCACACTCAGAGGAAAGGTCTAATAGAGACAAGTGCTCCACTTATGTTTAATTACCCACTCCTGGTTTGTGCTTAAAAATACGTAGCAAAAAAAGCAGTGTGTGAATGGGGCCTTAAACCCGCAATATCCTCTGTGTAGTGCTGATTATTTCAGATTGTTTGAGTAGTAGAGGTTAGTACTTGTGTGCTTCTCAGGTGGGTTCTATGCTCTGGCTTCTGGTCTTGACTTTGTCCCCGGTTTTACTTGGTTTTGTACTGCATGGTTACAATTTGGTTTTCTGGTGTGTTTGATCCGACTGTGGGCTCTGTGCCTGGCCACTAGCCACAGCACTACTTGCCACCTGAGAAGGACTCTGCCAAAGTACCCCTTTCCAGAACCAGGAGGCAGTTGAAAAGTGTCCAGGTCCTTAAGGGTGCGCACTAACGTGATGGGCATACTGCCCATTCTGGCTTGCAATTTGGTCATTCCACCACTACCCTAACATTACACATACATGATGATCCCGGTACAGGCTGCTTTAATCAGTATTTATACTGTTACACTGCACCAAATCTGCCCCTGTGTGAAGACATGAACTGTCTCATTCACTCAGCAGTACTTTGTTACAGTGTGCCAGTGTGATTGCCAACCCCTGTGAAGATGAGAAGCTACAGGCAGACATCACTAGCTTGCACAGTTGCTCCACAGTGAGGGAAGGAGTCACTGATAACGCTTCTTGAAATCAAACAGCAGCCCTGCCTGCAGGATTATTCCTCATCACTGCAGACTCTCCTTACTTCACTCCTGTGTGGCTGGGAGGAGGAGCAGCTAAGCAGGTCTGCTCTCTGCATTGGGATCGATGGCGCAGGCTGCTGCTGTAGGGGGAGGATTTGGTAATGTGGGGAGGGCTTGATCATGTGGATGGGGAGGGCCTGTTGCTATGGTGGGCGGGGTTGTTTCTATGGAGGGCAGACTTGGAGTACAGTAGGATGACACTACCAGATAACATTATCATGGCAGCACACACCCTCTGGTCATTCTCTTCAGAAGCAGATTACTGTTATTTCAGGAACACTGCAAAATACTGACAGAAAGTACATGAGTGATTGTCAGCATTAGGCAGGCTGGATATACACTGAGAATATGTCACAAGCCCGGACAACCCCTTTAATGAACATACAAGTCTGACTGTAAGAGAAATCGCTTCCACTGTTGGGATTGGAAAATCTACCGTTTCAAGAATAATTCGCACACAATGAAACTGGATCGTTTTCTCCAAAACGAAAAGGGAAATGTGGAAGAAAAAGGAAAACAACATCAAGAACTGATAACACACTTATCAGAAATAGTAAAACTAATGCAAGAAAAACAAATGAAGACTTGCTTTAACCCAATTAATTTGCACAGCACTGTGTACACCCCCAGGCCTGGCGTTTGACAGATCAGTTTAAACTTATTGTCCACAGGAGGCAGATGGCTAGGGCTTTTTTGCCCTGCTCATGTAATATTTTTGTTTTTTTATTTTAATTTTTTCCATGATTATTACTTCCTCGAATGGACAATGTTCATCATAAGGGTGATGGTTCCCATAAGGGCGCTGATCTCCCAAAACAATCAACAGACGGAAACGACGAGTGTCGCCTCCACATCCTCCCTTCTGCACCGCACCTTCAATGCCTGGGACATTCACCATGAGGGCACCGATCTCCTGAAACCAGCAACAGACAGGAACATGGGGTGTCGCCCCCAGGTTACCCCCTCCTGCAACAAGTCGTACTCACAAGCCGGACCCCAGCATTATCATTGGGGAGTTAACCCCTTGGTTGTCCAGCCGGCATCTTATGGGTCCGTGCTTACCCATCTGCATCGCACCTGCACGATAGTGGTGATGGATGGTCGGCCGGACGGTTACTCTCCTTCTCTGACCACGTAGCGTGTGGATGGAGGAATTCTGCAGTGTCCCTACTTCAGGCAGGACCTGCTTCGGCCGGGACATACAATGCGGGTAAAATGGTCCATGTGTGCATCTACGCTCTGAGGAGAGGATTGAGGTCTTCAAGAAGGGTAGTCCCTTAGACCTGGGCAATGGAGGGCTCTGCTGTATTCATATTTAATGATTTTTCAGCCCTCCAGCAGCCCCCACGCCATCCTGGTTCTGCCAGATGGCATGAGCTGCTAATTTAGCCCCAGGCTTCCACGAGGCCTACTTCTTAACTGGGGCACGCCGCATCTCCCCTGCCAGCCAGTCTATCAGCTGTGTTGGCGCTCTTTGCCCTCCCTCAGCCTATGGCAGTGACTGTCTGTCTCTACAGACCCACATAAAGCCTGGGTTATTTTCAGACACGCCCCTGCAGATTCTGTGTGACTCACTCATGCTGTGCTCACAATGCAGCAGCCCCCAACTCCTGAATCTGCCCTGGTGTTCATAACACTGTGTGCACTACCTGCAGCTCCTGCTCAATACTAATAGTCACACTACAGGAGCCCCTACCTCAGGAATCTGCTCCTGACATGGTTAACCCCTGCAGCCAGTTCTGTACTGTGACCCATTGGGAATCTGCTCCTGACTTGGTTAACCCATGCATATCCTGCAGCCTGGTTTGTACAGTGACTCATCAGGAATCGCTCCCGAGTTGGTTTCACCAAGGAGCCCTCCGCTCGGTAGCAGAGTTCCTGAGATGTGTTAACACTCCCTGCTCCGCACTACCTCAACCATGGTTTTTTAACCCTGCGTAACCCACAGCTGCATCAGTGCACAGGATAAGCTATGCATCAACATTCATATCTCAGAAGCACCTAGAGCCCTCTACTGCCCACAGAGCAGGCTGACTTCCCCACCTGAAGATAGTGTGCGTCGCCAGGTGCAGTGGGCAGCACAAATACGTTCCTGGATGATTTGGAACACCCTATCACTGGCCAGCATAGTCAAGCACTGCGGAAAAGAATGGCATGGGTCAGGGTTGATAAACGCATCCTTCACTTCATCATGGAGTGCTCAACGACTACCAGACCCTACGTCCTGCAATGGCGGTCTGACGGTCGGTCCATTAACCAGTAAGCCAGAGCCATGTTACAGCGGTATACGGGATCTGCCTCACTGTCCAGTAAGCCAGAATTGCCCATCCTGCAGCAGTAACCATGACCTGTCCACTACTCCGTGAACCAGGTCCATCAGCCATCCCATACCGTACAGCTGTTGTATACAGTGGTTTGCAGACTCTGCTCTCTATACAGTGAGCTGGATTCTCCACATCCTGGGTACTGCCCTTAATGTGACTATGGGATCTGTCCACTGTCCAGCGGTCAGAACTAACATTTACCACACTCCAGCAACACTGACCATTTTCTCTGTTTGCTGCCCAGTAAGCCTTAACCATCAGCTTTCATATGCCACAAAGTGGACTGTGACTACCGCTTGCAGTTATTTGGTGAGCCAGACCACGTGCCAGTTTTTTTGTTTCCTGCAACATGGCTCACGTACGTAGAAACTCTTTGTTCGAAACCGGCCTGCACCATGTAACCCTCTTTCCTAGCTAACATAACATCTGACATCACATAATTTCTAGCAAAAATAATTTATGGGATCAGCCACCTTATCAGGGGGGTAAGGGCTGCAGCTGCCATTCGTCTGCTCTGCAGTTTATGGTATCCACACGACTATCCAGTGCATATAACTGCATGCACCACAGAACTGTCTGCAGGTTTAGTTTATGGGATCTGCCAATTTACTAATTGGCAAGGAATCCGGCTTCCAAGTATCCTATATGACTCCCCTCAGTGGGGGCCGTGGGGTACTCGGAGCCGGGCCTTTTTTGATGTCTAGCATCTTGGGACTGTCACGGTGGTGTGAGCCAGTCCGTGGCCACCCGGGATGAGAGGTCAATAAAAAGGTGAAAAGAGTTTTTTGGATTAAAGGGATGCAGGGGGTGGTCGTTGTAATGCCACCCGTAGTATGCGGTCGTTGGTGACCGCTGCTGCAGACCGGAACCTCTGGGGATGATGGGATGGCAGCAGTGATGATATCGCTCCCCACAGGTGGAGCGGGGTCCCCAGGGCAGCCAGAGTAAGAGGGATATTTGGGTGCTGGAGAGCCAGCGGGGCTGAGATGCCTGCGGGGCAGGATCAGGACGTCTCCCAGGCAGGCTCCTGCTGCCTGCTCTGCGTGGCAGTCTACCGCTCTTCAAGCGGGAAATAAACAGTCTGACACAAGGCTGAGTTCCAAACCTGGTTCACTGAGCTCTTTCACCCGCAACACAAGTTACAGCTTAAGTACAGTGGCGGTCCGGGTAGTCCTTAGCAATCAGGATGGCTTGTCCAGTACACCCCTTTCGTGTGCATTCCCTCACGGGCCTCTCTTCCTCAGCGCTGCCTGCTCGCGCACAGAGCCCCAATCCAGCAGCCACGGGCCTTGGTGGGGCAACCTGCTATGTCTCCCTGGCCCTAATATGGCTGCCTTCTCAGTGGATGTGCCAGGAGTTGGCCACAGCTCAAGATCTTGTGGCCACTGGTTCTGTGGTTGGAGCGTGGAGTCTCCTCGCCACCTTCAGGGTCGGGGTCCCTGGTTCCCGCCCTGCCCCTCTGCTTCACTTCAGATTCAGGCGCACGGGTGGATCGCTCACTGCCTGTGCCCCTAGGGCTCCCTCTGTCTCCTTGTGATCTCTGGCCTTGGGAACCAGGATGAGCCTCATCACTGCTAAAATCCTCTGGGTCCTGGCTCTCTGTCCTCTTCTCAGCTGACCTCCTCCGACGACTGACTTTCTCTGACTGACCCCTACTTCCTGTGGTGTTTTTCCTTTGTCCCTTTCCTTTCCCTGACCACTTCCTGCTCACTTTCCCACCCCACCTTTCTCCCCGCGCCGTCCCAAGGACTGCCTGTGCCATCCCACTACCTGGGTTCTTGCTATCCCTGGGACCGGGTTGTTTGCGGGTGACTAGACTTACCAAATCTGGTTGCCGCAGACGGGAATACTACCCCTGGGTATGAGTGCAGTACCCCTTAGTGGCGACCAGACCGCTGGGGTGATACACTATACCTGTCTACCTCTGCAGCTTACGGGATCCCCAACACTATAGAGTGCACAGTTCAGTGCACGTTTCCCCCTGCAGGATTGGTTGAACTGCCTGTAGCATTGGTCCATGGGGCTTACTACCTCCGTGGTGAGCAAGAAACCCAACTGCCATGTATCCTACAGCCGTCTACTTCAGCGGTTTTCTGAGATCGGCCCCACCTGCCAGTGAGACAGTGATTCACATACCACTTCTGGTCCGCAAGTCTTCTGGAACCTGTCCAATATGCTGTAGCCAGGTCAGTCTGCCTTCTGGCACCGTACAGCTGATGAATACAATGGTCAGGAGGCCCTGTCGGACCTTCCTCTTCCATATTGATTATCTTACTATGGGATCTGCCAGCTGTCCAGCGGGTCAGAACTCCAACCACTACACTGTGTGCAGAATTATTAGGCAAGTTGTATTGTAGAGGATTATTTTTATTATTGATCAACAACTATTTTCTCAATCAACCCAAAAGACTCAAATATCGAAGCTTAATATTTTTGGAAGTTGGAGTGGGTTTTTTTTTTTTTTTTTTTTTTTTTAGATTTGGCTATCTTAGGAGGATATCTGTTTGTGCAGGTAACTATAACTGTGCAGAATTATTAGGCAACTTAATAAAAAACAAATATATTCCCATCTCACTTGTTTATTTTCACCAGGTAAACCAATATAACTGCACAAAATTTAGAAATAAATATTTCTAACATGCAAAAACGAAACCCAAAAAATGTAGTGACCAATATAGCCACCTTTCTTTATGATGACACTCAACAGCCTTCTATCCATAGATTCTGTCAGTTCTTGATCTGTTTACGATCAACATTGCGTGCAACAGCCACCACAGCCTCCCAGACACTGTTACGAGAGGTGTACTGTTTTCCCTCCCTGTAGATCTCACATTTTATGAGGGACCACAGGTTCTCTAGGGTTCAGATCAGATGAACAAGGGGACCATGTAATTTTTTTCTTCTTTTAGACCTTGGCCAGCCACGCTGTGGAGTAGTTGGATGCATGTGATAGAGCATTGTTCTGAATGAAAATCATATTTTACTTGAACGATACCGACTTCTTCCTGTACCACTGCTTGAAGAAGTTGTCTTCCAGAAACTGGCAGTAGGTCTGGGAGTTGAGCTTCACTCCATCCTCAACCGAAAAAGGTCCCACAAGTTCATCTTTGATGATACCAGCCCATACCAGTAGCCCACTTCCACCTTGCTGAGTCGGAGTGGAGCTCTCTGCCCTTTACTGATCCAGCCTTTGGTCCATTTATCTGGCCCATCAAGAGTCACTCTCAGTTCATCAGTCCATAACACCTTTGAAAAATCTGTCTTAAGATATTTCTTGGCCCAGTCTTGACGTTTTATCTTATGTTTCTTGTTCAAAGGTGATCGTTTTTCAGCCTTTCTTACCTTGGCCATGTCCCTGAGAATGGCACACCTTATGCTTTTTGATACTCCAGTAACGTTGCAGCTGTGAAATATTGCAAAACTGGTGGCAAATGGCATCTTTGCAGCTTCACGCTTGATTTTCCTCAATTCATGGGCAGTTATTTTGCACCTTTTTTTTGCCCAACACGCTTCTTGCGACCCTGTTGGCTATTTGCCATAAAACCCTTGATTGAAGTGTGATCACCGAACAAACGTTTGGCAATTTCAAGTCTGCTGCATCCCTCTGCAAGACATCTCACAATTTTGGACTTTTCAGAGCCCGTCAAATCTCTCTTCTGACCCATTTTTCCAAAGGTAAGGAAGTTGCCTAATAAGCACACCTTATATAGGGT
Source organism: Allobates femoralis (assembly GCA_033576535.1). Taxonomy (NCBI): domain Eukaryota; kingdom Metazoa; phylum Chordata; class Amphibia; order Anura; family Aromobatidae; genus Allobates; species Allobates femoralis. The sequence continues at coordinate 233,929,215 of JARQOC010000004.1, forward strand.
GTTGATGTAATTAGACCACACCCCTCCTCATTATAGAGATACACATCACCTGATTTACTTAATTGGTACTTGGCTCTCAAGTCTATACAGCTTGGAGTAGGACAACATGTATAAAAAGTATCGTGATCAAAACACTCATTTGCCTAATAATTCTGCACACAGTGTATAACAGATAAGTTGTTGCGTGGTACACACTTTTACATCATTTTGGAAGGTCTGATTCTGTGCTTTTACTCAGATATGATATATATCTACTATACTATATATTTGTTAGGCGGCCGTCACACGCAACGATTTCTTGCCCGATATCGTTTAAGCGATCTCCTTTTTGATCGCTTAAGCGAGATCGGGCAAGAAATCGTTGCATGTAATCAAGCGATTTACGATGTGAAATCGCTTGATCGTGACATCGCTGATCTGAGCTCCGGAGCTCACATTTTGCGATGAACGATGTCACGATCTGCTTCATTGTGGTGTATAACACCACGATGAACGATCTCCCAGCGCAGAGTCTATGCTGGGAGATGGTAACTATGGTACACGTCGGGTAACTAAGCGACGCGCGGTGCCTAGTTACCCGATGTGTACCATAGTTACCAGCGAGATCGCGGATCCACATCGCTGGTGAGTCTGTCTGTGTGACAGCTCACCAGTGATGTGAGCGATATTGTAAGCGATTGCGCGTGCACGTGATCGCTTACAATATCGCTAGAGATATCTCAGTGTGTGACGGCCGCCTTACACGACCACAAAATGTCTTATGGTCAGACCTCATCTCATTCAGCTGATAGCTACCACAGTGTGTTAGGAGCCTTTCACACTTGCATTTTTTTCCTGATTTGGAAGATCAGGAAAAACCCGATTCTTACAGTATTTTGCCCATTCACTTTAATTTTGTCAGGTAGAATCTTGTTGCTTCATGTTTTCTCCTGAAATCATTAAAGAGAATGGGCAAAAAAAATGAATCCTGTAAGAATCAGGTTTTTTCCTGATCTTCCAAATCAGGAAAAAAAACGCAAGTATGAAAGGCCCCTTAGACTGCCAGCTACATCATTATCACAGAATAGTCAGTGATGTCTGTTTGTCGCCTCTTAATTATTTCTTCAGAGGATCATCAAGTAGCGAAGCCACTCCAAGGAAGTTCTCTTGTCAGCTGCAGCAGAGGTACAGTCGCAGATCCATCGAGGTATATGATGTCCACACGAGGTAATCGAGTAATCACATTTCCACCCCCATCCCCCCAGCTGAGCCGGATCCAGGTGCTCTGTCTACAGTCTCGTATGTCGTGCCTCCTTACTCACTCCTCTCGCTCATGTCCAGAGGAGACAGAGCGCCCTACACAGCATCTGGCAGGATAGCTCTATACTTATAGTCGCCTCAGCCCGGGATCAGACAAGTGACTTCAATCTCCACCTAACATGACCTATGTGGTTGCTCATGGCACAATCCAAGTGATCGCTAATGTTGTCAAGGTCTCAACCTTATGGTTGTTGGTCGGTGTTTACTTTCTCTCCTGCAGATCCTGGTTCACATCATTTACATTATGGGGTACAATCAAGTCATCAGTGCAGGTTCTCATTTGTCAGGTCTGGGGGTCCTCTCCATCGGCAAACATGGTTTCTTTTCTCAAATGTCTCTAGTTGTTATCATCCAAGGTGCATTGGCAGCACATGTACTTAGTGTTGGATAGAGCGTACAGCACTTGCACTAAGTGTTGCATAGAGCACAACTCTCCCTTAGCTAACAACGGCAGTACAGGCCGTACATCATGGGGCCAAGCATGGAGTAGAAGAGACATCCATGACTATGATGTGCTTTCCGATACCGGCACACAACGCCTCTCCTATCTTTCATAGACTCAGTCTTTGTACTAGGCTCTCCTACCAGGCATGCTAGCGGACCTGGCCATCTGTCCAGTATCTTGGAACTGTGGTTCCTCGGGTCTCTTTACAGAAAAGGAAACCCCACACAAACAGATCCTCCAATATGTATGTAGATTGTAGGTGTTATTTTTGTTTTGTTTTTTACGGCTATTCCCTGACCACTCTTCTTCATAACAGTCTGTTACACTGAGGAATATATACAGGGATCGGTCCCTTTCTTCAAGGAGCTACCAACCTCTCTCCTACTCATCCTTCCTGACTGCCCAGGTGTCATATTTTTCCTTTGCCTTAGACACATGCCTGCCTTGGCAGCACACGTCCTATGCCTAGAATTTTGCAGTTAGTACTAGTACGGTCCTTGTGCATGGTTGACCCAGAGTTTCGTGAAGAGCTCTCCATCTTTCATGATTATTACAGGTTTTCAGGGCATCAACCGGATCATGTGATGTATCCAGAGTTCCTCAATTTTTTCTTTTCAGACGGGTCATTCAATTCTATAACTCTCCGCTCTGGCACAATGTAGGAGACCACTGATCCCTTACAGGAACTAGCCTATACCCAGGCCAGATCGTCGGACGTTCGGTTTGTCCCTGAAACAGAATCTGTTGCTCTCACCATTTTTCGGTCCAGATGGATCAGCCCATCCGACCTAATGCGTTCTTCCTCTTTCACTGTTTGACTCAGTGACAGGCTCAGTTACCCACCTCACTTATTTGTCTCTTTTCCTCGGGTTGACTTGTTACTCCTCTGTCTACAGGGAACTACCCTCTGTCGGGCCATGGCCGGGACGCTGTCCTACGGTTTTGGCAATGCTCACAGGTACTCCCTAAAATTTTTTGAGTTTCGGAACCTCGGACCCACCTGGTCTGAGTCAGGCCATTATTTAATCTGAAGGTTTACGACTATATTTCCTTTGGTGGGCTACCCATTCAGTCAGGTGGGACACAAAAATCGTTCTTCGGGTCCCCTCTGTCTTTTTTTTTTCCTGACCCTGAAGCGCCAGGGCTACTCAAAAGCTCCTTCGATTTTCTTCCATTTTCTTCTTCGGTAGGAGTACATCCTTAGAATCCACAGGTGAACTCTTTCCCCACGTAGAACTAACTTCTTTGTTCTATGTTTGGCGGAAAACTACACATTGCCTTTATCCATTCAGCTTTTCTCCTGTCCTGAGAACGTTCTTCTCTCTGATATGTTTTCTGCTTCTTATTAAGTAGGATATATTCCTTCATGTCTCTTTTCTGAAGAAAGCCTTCAGCACCTTAATTCTGTCCTAAGCTTCATTCCGATAAGGACGGGTCTTCTAGTTATGCTTGATCATAGAGCCTCGGTGGCTTCCAGAAGTGGTCCAACGATTTTATTGCACCCTTCCAGTCCTATCTCTCTTGCTTTTCCTGTTGGGTACAGGTTCCTCGTTTTCTTGAAGATATTGTTCACAGAGGAGAGTACTTTTCTTCAGGAGCGGGTGGTACAGACGACCTTTTATCCGGAATATGTCTAGGAGCATTACTATCTAGGATTTTAGGTGTGTCACTCTTTAGGCCCTCATGTCCCTTGTCAGCATGTTGTTAGCTGCTGCCCTGAGGTCTTGGTTTCCCCCTTTTCATGAGATACTGGGTCCTGCTTTACCTTCTTTACTTCTCATTTCGGGTCCAGGCAACCATACGCTTGCAATTTACAGCAGCCACTTTGAACCTGAGTGTTTGGCTTCTGGTTTTTAACTTATTCTCTAGTCCTTCCTTCCCATCCTTGGGGACTGCTTTTGGATATCCCATGGTATCCTGCGTCCCCCAATGAAGCGATAGAGAAAAGGAGATTTTTGTGTACTCACCATAAAATCTCTTTCTCAGAACGTTCATTGGGGGACACAGAACCCGCCCTTCTTATGTGTTTCTGTTGGGCCAATCTATGTGTCTCAGATTACTTCTGCTACTGCTTTTGCACTGACTAATCAGTCTCACTCCAGGCCTGGGGATGTATACTGCTGAGGAGGAGCTAACTTTTTTTTATTTAGCCTAGTGTCGCCTCCTAGTGTCAGCAAAGCATACAACCATGGTATCCCCTGTCCCCCATGAAGGCTCTGAGAAAGATTTTACGGTAAGTACACAAAAATCTTCTTTTTGTGCATTGTTTTCATACATGTAGTTATTGCTTTAGTAAATGAACTATGTTCACTGGTTCTCCCTTGGGTGGGGAACTGAGGTGAAGCAAGTAGATAAGTCCCGAGGATGCAGGTAAGAAAAAGTTGGGAAAAGAAGAGGTGTACCACGGTCTGCGCTGCTAAGTCCAAAGAAAACTCACATGGGAGTCAAGGTTTCACAAGCAATTCCTTTTTCTTTATTCCTTCACTCCAATGCGTTTCGGTGCCCCACCTGGCACCTTCCTCAGGGAAGGATGCAGGTAATACGCTCCTATATCCCTCTTTACATACCCGTAATTGGTCTAGCCTCATCCCTTCTGTTGCCTACATCCTTTCTTTTCTGAGGCCATGAGCACACATTGAGTATTTGGTGAATAATTTTGTTTACCTTTGTATGTGTAAACCAAAACCAAGAGTGTGTAAAAAAAAAAAAAATAATGCAGAAGTAATAAACATGATACTACCGTATTATACTTTTATTTTGAATCTTCAACCCCTGAACTTGTGACTTACAAATACTGAAGTAAAAAAAAAAAAAAACTCGCCAAAAAGTATATGTTCACAAACTCATAGTCTACAGAAATGCAACTGCCTCAATGTCAGTCTTCACTTGGACCTGCTTAGTGGAGGGCAGGTTTCTCTTCCAGAATGTCTGACTAACACGTAGGTCCATTTCAGGTTACTTTTCCAGAATAAGCTCTCTTCTTTAAGGCTGGTTTCACACTAGCGTCTTTGTCATTTGCGTAGGTATCAGTCCAACATGCATAGTGATCCATCATGCATCCCTATTGGATGTGTGGACATGCGTAGGTATCAGTTTGTTGGCACATCCATCCCTCTGCGTCATTTTCATCTGCTCCCCAAATGTAGCATGTTGCGATTTTAGTGAGCATGAAAAATCCTCATGCATCCTGATCTGTCGCACTGTATTAAAACCACAAATGGTTTTCAATGGTGGTGCATCCGTCTCTGGATGCATGCGGACAGTACTGATCCGGACATGTCTACGGACACTATCTCTCTATTTCTATAATTCATCAGGCTTACCAGTGCCCTGCTGCTTCCAGGGCTACCCATATAAAGCTTCATGCATATTCACTGCACTGACTGTCAACAGCCAATCACAGGCCTTCACACTCTGCAACAGCCAATCACAGAGGCGCTCACAGTCAGGCTGCATTTCCTCAATGTGAACGGTGATTGTGCTTGGTTGCCGTACGCATTAGTATATGGCTACCAACCTGTCACCATAGGGTGTTAAATAAAAAAAAATGGGGCTTTGCAGTATTTTTCAGTGTAGCCCATTGATAGTGAACAACTACTAGCTGCCACCCTCAGCTGCGTAATTTTACCTTGGCCAGCAAAAAAAAGTGTGCGTTCTCTGCCCGATTTTTAATTGCCAGCCAAAGTAAAACTAGGCAGCTGAGGGCTAGTACTCTCAGTGGGGTGAGGGCCCATTGTTTTAGGGCCCCCCACATTTAAGAATAGCAGCCCCCAGCCGCCCCTGAAAATGGCACATTCATTGTAGCGCCATTTCCAGGAGCTTTACCAGGCTCTTGCAGTGGCCCTGGTGTGGGTGACATGCTGGGTAATAAGGGGTTAACACCTGCTTTGCTTTTTCAGCTGGTGTTAAGCCGAGATTCCTAATGTCAGTTCAAGCTCCAGATAAAAACGAGTGATATTGTAAGCGCTAAGGTACATTAGCAGGACACGGCTCACATAAGTATTACCTTTCAGCTTTAATGATTCAGCATATGGATCCCTTTAGCCACAACGCGTTTCAGCGCCAATTGCGCCTTTTTCAAGTGATTGCCGGGACCCTGACATACAATTACTTATATACAATTCACCCCAAGGGGGAGGGGTTTTTTAGGTTCATGCTAATCTGAGTGATGGAATCCGGAATGGATCCATTGTTACAGAGCAGTTTAGGAATACACCCCCTCCCCTCCCCCTTGGGGTGAATTGTATATAAGTAATTGTATGTCAGGGTCTCGGCAATCACTTGAAAAAGGCGCAATTGGCGCTGAAACGCGTTGTGGCTAAAGGGATCCATATGCTGAATCATTAAAGCTGAAAGGTAATACTTATGTGAGCCGTGTCCTGCTAATGTACCTTAGCGCTTACAATATCACTCGTTTTTATCTGGAGCTGCAAATTTCTTCCCTGCTGGGAAGCGTGATACAGAGCAGCTTAGGAATACAGGACCTGGCAGACGTCACACCATCACTCCCCCCGAGCTGTCACGTGTATCGGGACACACGGGAAATACGTGCAATTTTCACCTCGCTGCTTGGAGCCCAACTAGGAGAGCCCAGCTGGGAGACAGATTAAACCCTTACTCCAGTTGTGCGGACAGGCACAACAATAGAAGGTGAGCAGAGGGGATCATTCACAGATCCCATAATTTAATGAAAGCAGTTTGGCGCAAACCTTTTGTGTATAATGTCAGTTCAAGTTAGACCTGGCCATTAAGAATCTCAAATGGTTAAAAAAAAACACCACACAGAGAAAAAAAACATTTTACTATAAATAAAAACACATACTTAGTGACTCTATCTTTTTTACCCCCTTCACACCCTCGTATCCCTCCATTATCCTGGTCTTATGTCTTCCTGGACACATGCAGCTCTGCTACATCAGAGACCACGGGGAGGAAGAACACATCTATCTGCTCCCCGTGGTCTCTGATCACTGAATGACAGTGTAGAGACCTGCACTATAGTAAGCCATGAGGTCACCGTTGCCAAAGTAATGATTACTATGGCAATGATGATCTCACCGCTTACTATACAGCAGGTCTCAACGCTGTCATAGTGCTGCGGTATAAGCGGTGAAGTCACCGTTGCCATAGTAACTACTTACTATATGACATCGCTGAGACCTGTGCTATAGTAAGTGGTGAGGTCAAGGTTGCCATAGTAATCACTATTCCAGTAGGTGTGGGTAATGAAGGGGTGTGGCTATGTAGAATAGGCAGGGCTATACTGGGGTGGTGCTATGAAGGTGTAGCTAGGGGCGGGACATACATACACATACACTCCGCTTTATATACATATAGAGAAAGGCAGAGCAATCTGCTGAAACGTTGCCATGGACCATTCAAGATCCACTTTTTATTCACTTATTGTGGGAGTGCTGTCTGTTTTTTCATTTTGTGTGTGTGTATGTATGTATGTATATATAAAATTAGATTTAACACCCTAAGATGGCAGGTTGGTTGCCGTACTCTAATGCGTAGGGCAACCATGCAATCACCGTCCACATTGAGGAAATGCAGTCTGACTGCAACAGCCAATCAAAAAGGATCTCATAGTGTGAGCGGGTGTGATTGGCCGTTGATGGGCAGTACAGTAAATATGCATGAAGCTTAATGAGCGGCCCTGGGAGCAGCGGTGGGACACTAGTAAGTCCGATCTAAGTGAGAGTTTTTTTTCTCCTGCCAGATGGGTTCTGGGCATGCACCCTGGATCTTGTTTTTGGCGCATCAGGACTAAAAAAACTAATGGAAACGCATGCCAATGTGTTTCTTATCTTGATCCGGTGCCAAATCAGGATATAAAACGCTGCGCTGGCATGCATTTTGACATACATCTGCAGATGCACATGCATCTATTCTCATCCTGATCTGTACCAAACGGTAATATGAATCCAGCCTAACTGATCACCCAAGTTCTTAAGAAGGGGCTACCCCAGTTTCTGTGAATCTGAATGCGGGTTCTGAGTTCCAATATTTGCATTCTGCTTTGCATAGTTTCATATTTGGCCACTTCAAAAGGCAACTATGGTTCTTTGGGTTAATTTCCCCAACTTTGCTGGAACACCATCTTCTATGCCTTTCCTATTACATAGTGACCCTTCCAGTAATTAATGCTTCTTTCCAGTCATCTCTTGGATGTTCCTTTCTCCTACTTTTTTGGACAGTAATCACATCTGTATAAAACAAAATAAATAAAAACATCCTATCTACATCAGCAGAGTTAGTGAGCCAAGTGATTGAGTTCAGCCGTTTTAAGCACTGTAGACGTGATGTCACTGCTGCAGAAAGTTAACAAACATCAAAGAGACAGCACAGAAACTGCAGATGGTAACCGCTATTTCTTATTTTACACCTCTGCAATCTTTCAATGAACCCTATAAAGGGATAGCCTATTTAGAAAACTTGTACCTGATTGGCCTATGTAAGCAAGACTGTGATCAGTTAGCTATAAGGAAAATGCTCATTTGCTAAGTGATTAGAAGTCTATGCTGCATAAGAATCATCATTAGTAGCATATTGCACCTTCTCAATGGGTGATATACTACCTACATCATTCTGATGATGCTGTACATAGCAGGGGCAGAGAACTATTTTTCTGCCGAGGGCCATTTGGAGATTTCTACAATACTTCAGAGACCATACAAAATTATCAACTTGAAAATGACCCGCTATATTTGGTTAAACAATCCACTCACCCCTACTGTGATGGCTGGAGCTGCTTCTTTTTGGCGTGGGTGATATTGGTCATGTTGCCTCTCAACTGCTTTTCCAGGTTTGCAAGAGCCCTAGACATCACAGGAGAGGCTGGGTGTATATACCTCACTGGGAAGACTGAGGCTGGGGCATAGAGATGAAGAGCTGAATTTAAAGGGCAGTTGGCAAAATGCATCCGCCAGCCTGAGCACTGCAGTCCCCAGGAATCTGCCCAGGGGCCGCAAAAAAGTATACCCCTGCTGTATTGAAACAGTTCTCATCAGCTTGTGCAGTAGGCCAGTAAGTAAATGAGGCACTTGAAAACTGGGGGATTGTGATGTATTTATATCAATGGCATCATTTTTTTTTTTTTTAAACATATGTAACTTAGTAAGACTATGTTCAAACAGGGCATTTGTGCAGCGTTTTTTTCTTCAGCAAAACCTGATCCCTGAGTAGTCTTAGTGTCAATTACAAACTTCTCAGCACTGGATGTGAGAAGTGCCTGCAAGGGTTAATCTATCTCTCACTCAAGTGAACTCTCAACCTCTGTTATAGGCTATAGGCGGCCGTCACACGCATCAATATAATGCACAATATCGCTTAAGCGATCTGCGTTTTGATCGCTTAAGCGATATCGTTTGTGCATCGCTGCGTGCAATCAAGCGATTTTACAATGTAAAGTTGCTTGATCGTTAGATCGCAGATTGGTGAGCCGGAGCTCATATCAAGCGATAAACGCTTGATCAATCTGCCTCATCGTGGTGTGTGACACCACGATGAACGATCTCCCAGCGGCACAGCCTATGCTGGGAGATGGTATCTATGGTAAACGTCGGGTTACTAAGCGCCGCGCGGCGCCTAGTAACCCGATGTGTACCATAGTTACCAGCGATCTCGCTGCTCCACATCGCTGGTGAGTCTGTCTGTGTGACAGCTCACCAACGATGTGAGCAATATTGTTAGCGATCGCGCGTGCACGTGATCGCTAACAATATCGCTAGTGATATTGATGCGTCTGACGGCCGCCATAAAGTGAGCATAAATCACACTCAACAGAGTTCCAAACCCTGGCTACACAGCACACTACTACCACTCATCACACAGGGAGATGGGTTCCTGAAAAATACCACTGTTTGAGAGTCAAAAGGGTCACAAGTAGTGATGAGCGAGTGTAATCGTTACTATGCGCTACTCGCACAAATAGTACAGTATTTGCAATACTCGAGTAACGCTCGAGAGTGATTTGTCAATCTGACACAAATTGACTGCTCCCTTCAGTACACAAAGTGAGCTGGCACCTCAGTGAGAGCAGTTTTAATGTTAGGCGCTCTATGGGGGGCACAGCAAGGTGTTGTATGCAGTAGAAACGTAAAAAAGCCTGCCCTCCTATCCTGTCCTGGAAAAAGTTGTTTTATGGATGGATGTGTGTGGGTGCAGCCTATCACTAATTGACTAACATTAGACACTCTATTCGGATGAATATGCGAGTATTGAAAAGTACTCGTTACATGCATAGCAAGTGCGAATATTACGCCACTTGCTCATCACTAGTCACAAACTCTTTATAAGGCTAAGGATTCTCTAGGATGTACACACAACTTATACAATTTTTAAGCTTTAATATAAAAATACAGTCCTTATAAGTAAAAGGTGTAAAAGATAAAATGACACACAAATGTGCAGAACAGTTATAAAATACCTAAACATTCCTGTCTAAAGATATCTGTTTCTGTGAGGAATGGAGAAATGAATTATGGAACAGAATCAGCACTGGCCGGCCTCTACATGTGAACAACTTTTTTTTTGTTCAATCCAGCTTTTTACGAGCGTTGAATTAAAAGTAATGCCTCCACCTTTGCAACTCCTCAGTAGTTGGCAACACTGGTATGCAGCAGGTATTGGACTGTTCAGTAGGCCCTCCTCTACATTTCCAATTGGCAGGAAGCAATGATCGGTTGTATTTTTACAGTGTCAGGAATGAAACCCTGCACAGACAGTTGGTCAATGAATGTGGAACAACAATCAATTCAGTGCGTTACATCACAACACTGCAAACTTTGAAATGACTAATAATAAGGGTTTGAAAGGAAAAGGGAAACTTTTTTCCTGCAGCATGACAAGTCCACACCACAAACGTCACATGCCACCACAGCACTTCAGAAACTGAAGCTTACCATCATAAGGCATTCTCTATACAGTCCAGGTTTGGCGCCATCAGACTTCTATCTGTTCCCGATAATGAAAGATCTGCGGAGTCATCACTTTGCATCTGATGAAGAAGTTGAGGGAACTGTGAGAAGTTCTTTGCATCGACAGCTTCAGAAAACTTGATTGTTGTTGGATCAGAATCCTGGGGCTGAGGTGCTATATTTTACACTTCCAGGTTAAGCCTCTTTGTTCTTGCAATGCTGGTACATCCAATTTGGCCTTTTTCAACTAAATTTAACTCTACTGGTGTTATACATTTCCCCGTTTTAATTAATCCTATATGTTTGTAAATATGTCCTTTATAGGGACCAAAGAGATGTTTTATGCATTTTAATGTCTCTCTGTAACCCTTACCATGTCAACTCTGCTCCTGTCCTGATGCTTCTTGCATCCGCTGCTGGTCTGTGCTTTCTGATTTTGTCGTTACGTTAGCATAAATTTGTCACGTTGCTGTATTTGCTTTTTGGCCTGTCCCAGCTATACATTGTTTGTTTTCACACTTTTTTTCATTAGACCAGATGGGCTAATGCACTCTTATACCATGCATCAATTAACCTTTTTGGCCCATGATTCCTTTACTGATTTCACTTTTGCCCTTTCTTGGACAACGTTTGTGACCCAGTCGCTTAGCAATTGTAAATTGGCCCTCATCATGAATCTTCACAATTTCCCATTTTTCCTGATTCAAAGACTTTCAAAACCAGTTTGTTCACTTGCTGTGAAATATTTCCCAGTCCTTGACAGAGTACCATTATATCCGGGGTTGTGCAATCGGTAAGCCAAACCTTCAATTCCAACAACTCAATTTCTTTTTTATCATGAATAATTTTTTTATTCCAGAAATTTTTAAACAATACAACTAGGAATAGACAATAATTAACTCGCACAGGAGTCAATATATGTTTTGAATAGGCAGGAATAAACAATATGGTAAAAATAAAGGACTATTGTCTAATGGAGATTTTCGGAACTGGGACAAAGGAAGGGATAGGGAAAAGGGGAAAGTACGTATTTCCATAAGGGAAAGAGAGGTCCAGGGAAGAGACCGGAGGGGGCTGGGGGGGGGGCATATTGAGGAGGAAGGGGAAAGCGGAGGGGAGAGGAGTGTGACACCGGGATAGACTAGGGAGAGGTATCAGACACATATTTATCTACGGGAGAGTTATACCCCATCAGAACCTAGATGGGAGGGGTATTGCCGAGGGATGATAAGCCCAGCATTCCCACGCTTCCCTGATATATCGTTTGTGGCCTGACTCTTGGGCCAAGTAATGCTCATGAGTGAAGATCGTGTTCAATCTGGCAACGAGGTCCTGCAGAGAAGGCGAAAAAGGGGACTTCCAGCAAGCCGAGATAGTTTGACGCGCTGCTATGAGGACAAACGTGTATATGAAGCGAGGTATTGGAGGTAAGACCTCTATATCGATGTGTAGTAGGGCCATTTGGGGAGTGAGAGGCACAGAGGTGTCCACAATGGATTTTAGAAGGTCCTCAACCATTGACCAGAATCGCGAGATCTCCTGGCACGACCACCACATGTGGGCAAGTGTGCCCCGGGATCCACAGCCCCTCCAACAGAGGGGTGAAGCCTCTCCCCCAAACTTAGCTATTCTGGCTGGGGTCAGGTACCAGCGTAGATGTAGCTTTTTTAGCTGTTCAAGGTGATTGATGCATCTAGTCGCCCCTGACAAGCATCTCACTGCTCCTTCCCAATCCTCACCATCTGACTTGAAGTTGAGCTCCCCCTCCCATCTAGACCTGTATGGGAGCGTGAATTGTCCGTCGTCTTCTAGTAATCCCGCATATATGTTTGCCAAGCCTTTCGTTCCTCCAGGTGACAGTCCCAAGACTGCTCTCATGGGAGAAGGAAGAGCGGCACTCAAGAATTCCTTAAACCCCACTCTGGCTAAGAAGTGCGCTATTTGACATAGTTGGAAGTATGTTCCTCTTAAGGCTGGATGCTGTCGTGTGAAGTCGTCTGTGGATATGGTCCCTGAAGGGCCTACAAGATCTGCTAGGGTGGTTATTCCACAGTCAGCCCACTGCGTCAGCCGCAGGGACGGAATGTGGACACGGAAAGCTCCCAGCACAATTTCCGCCGGAGAGAATCTCCTCCATTCTTTCGGCGTACGTCTCCACGCTCTCAAGAGAGCCTCAATCGTCCCCAGTGGGTGTCTAAGTCTGGTAGGTCTTAGTGCGTCCGCTGTCAATAAATTTCTCAAAGAGCCTCCTGGCACTTGGGCTGCTTCAATCTGTGTCCACCCAGAGTCACTATCATCCGTCCACCACTGATTCAGTGGTTCCAAAAGGGCTGCCCTATAATAGGCCTTCATGTCTGGTACACCCATGCCTCCACCCCTCCATTTCTTAAACATCACTTTTCGTTGAATCCTCGGTCTCTTGCCCGCCCAAATGTACCCATCCACTGCTCTTTGAATCCGCGTTAAAAGGTGGGCGGTATATACCAGTGGTACACATCTGAAGAGGTACAAAAAACGGGGCAGCCAAGACATCCGGAAAGCCTGGATTCTAGCTACCCACGATAGGGACTGCAGAGACCCAGGATTCGAGGATCCCGATAAGATTCGAAGTATGTTGTCCATGTTCCTCCTGACTACTTCCCTGATCGGGCACAGGGTGATGCCTAGGTAAGGGATCCCACCGGGCGACCATTGGAAAGGGAGAGATGCCGATAGCCTCAGCACTTCGTCTTGTGGCAGATTAACCGGGTATACAAGAGATTTGGAGGCATTCAGCTTATAATACGAGATTGCTCCGTACGATTTCAGTAAAGTGAGCACTCTAGGGAGGGAGACTTCCGGCGAGGTACACGAGACAATGACGTCATCTGCGTACAGGCCCACAGTGTGAAGCCTGTCTTTCACCTGTATCCCATGAATGCCTTGATCTGCCCGGATAGCTGTGGCCAGCGGCTCTATCGCCAGGACATATATCAGGGGGGACAGCGGGCAACCCTGTCTCGTCCCATTCGATATATCAAATGGGTCCGACAGGTAGCCCGAGGAGAAGACTCTCGCGGAGGGGTTAGAATACAGACTTAAAATGGCCGTAAGAAATGGGCCTTCCAACCCAAATTTCCGAAGGGTTTTTTCTAGGTATCCCCAGTGCACCCTGTCAAATGCCTTCTCCGCATCCAATGACAGGAATGCACTAGGGGTCCCCCTTCTCTCCGCAAGCTCAAGTAGATTCAACATTCTCCTCGTGCCGTCCCTGGCCTGACGCCGAGCCACAAACCCCACCTGATCCGGGCCCACTAATCTCGGGACCATTTCTGCTAACCGCATTGCCAAAAGTTTGGAGTAAATCTTGAGATCAGTGTTCAGTAGGGAGATCGGCCTGTAACTCCCCGGAAGCTCCGGTGGCTTTCCAGGTTTGGGAATGGTAATTATCGTTGCTTCAAGAGCCTCCTTCTGGATGACACCAGTCGATCTCCAGCTACTGAACAGTCTGAGTAAATATGGCGCCAAGATGGGACCAAATGTCTTGTAATACTCGCTAATGTAACCATCCGGTCCTGGGGCTGAACCTGATTTTAGGGTACCAATGACCTTGAGTATCTCCTCTCTTGTAAATGGTTTATTGAGTGACTCTAATTCAACCTTTGTCAACGAAGGTAGCTGTAATCTGTCTAAGAAGTCGTGAATACCATCCGCTGAAGGTTGCGTAGTCTCCGAGTCCAGTCTGAGATTGTATAGACTTGCGTAATAAGCTGAAAAAGCCTCTACAATGTGTCGTGGATCTCTTACCAGCTTCCCAGACTGGTCTTTCAATCCCGTCACTGCTGTCTGTCCCGCTCGTTTTGTCAGTCTCCTTGCAAGTAGTCTACTCGCTCTGTCTCCTAGCTCGTAATATCGTGTTTTCAGTTTACGGAGCCCCGTATCATATTGTCTCAATAGTAGTGAGCGGAGCTGAATACGCACCGCCGTAATGCGAGCTGAACGCTCTGGGTCAGGATTAGATTTGTTTAAGGTTTCAAGAGACTGTATCTGGTCCTCCCATTCTTTTCTCTGTCGTTCTCTAGCTCGTTTACGTTGTGATGCCTTTTGGAGGAACAATCCCCTCAACACCCCTTTATGTGCAGCCCATAGGGTTTCATCTGTGACGTCTCCGGTGTCATTGCTCTCAAAATATTTTTCAATGTTGGCACCCATCTCTTCCTGCACGTGCTGGTCCACGAGGAGGTCAGAGCCCAACCTCCAACGGCGAGGGCGTTCAGCCCCTCCCCCCAGGTCCACCTCCATCGACACCGGCGCATGATCTGACCAGGTGATAACACCTATCTCAGGTCTCCGGCACCGTTCCATGGCTCCATCATCTACCAGGAAGAAATCTATCCTGGAGTAGGAGCCATGCGGGCCGGAGTGGAAGGTATAGTCTCTTTCCTCCACATGGAGGTAGCGCCAGATATCGTGGAGGCGGAACTCTCGGGTCAGGGGCTGAAGGCCGCCCCTTGAGATAGCCGCGGGGGCTGTGGAGTCCAGGCGCGGTTCCATGACCGCGTTAAAATCGCCACATATTATCAAGTGACCCTCAGACTCCACTTTCAGTCTAGTAAAAAGGGCCCTTAAAAAACCTCTCTGACCCACATTCGGTGCATAGATGGTAACTAAAGTAAAGACGACCCCGGAGATCTCACAGTTCAGAATCAGGTATCTGCCATGTTCGTCTAAGATTACTTTTCTACGTACAAATTGGAGGGCCGCACTCACTAGTATACAGACTCCCGCTTTCTTTTGGTTACAGTTAGAGAAAAAGGTGTGTGGGAATCTAGGATGTCTCAGCCTATGATTATCCCCCTCTAACAGATGGGATTCCTGTATACATACCACATCCGCCTTTTTCCGTTGTGCTTCTCTCCACAGGAAGGACCTCTTGGCCGGGGAATTCAAGCCCCTTACATTCATGGACACGATCTTCAAACTCATCCTTTCGGGTTAGTTGTCAAGTTACCTCTCCCGGGGGAGAACAAACAGGGGGGCAAGTGGGGCGGGTAGGTCAGGGGGGGGGGGCCTCTCAAGGGAGGGGATGGGGGTGATGTGGAAGAGAGGGAGGAAGGGGGTTGATGTGGTATAGGATTACGTCTGAGGGGGAGAGGAAGGAGTGGGGAAGGGTTTGGGGAGAGCTAGGAAAGCGGGTGGGAAGGAGGGGGGTTTTATAAACAAACTAAACTTGCAATAGGAAAAAGAAAACTAAGTTCGCTCACAAAGTCCAGAGCGTGGGGGCAGAAAGCTGGAGGGGAGGAGAAGGAAAAGGGAGGTATTATACTCCGGGGCTCCTTGTCTCCTCAAGATGGCACACTCTGAGTCACACATCCCACAGGGGAGGATCAGGATTTTCCCTCCAGCACATCTTCCTGTACCCCCCAGAGCAACCAACTCAGGGGGTGAAAACAGAAAATCCCTATCCGGGATAGAAAGAGGTCCAGTAGGCAGACTACGGCCGCCCGGGTATTCAAGCTGTCACTTTTTCCCTGTGGAAGTTGAAAGTCTTTCCCGATCTCTGCCGTCTTTAGGGCTGGTGTTTGACGAGTTGGCACCCGAAGCTGTGTTGGGCATCATCCGCCATTCTTTCAACGTCGCACGTAGTCTGGAGGGGGAGGAGAAGTACTGTCTCGCACCTTTATACCTAAAAGATACGCTCACCGGCGATCCCCAGGCATATTGTATGGCATGGTCACGTAGGATAGCACAGTATGGCGCGAACTCCCTGCGCCTTGCTAACGTACCCTTACAGAGGTCGGGATACAGGGACCAAGAGTCATATGGGGTGCCAGTTATGGGGTGGTTACGCAGTGACTGTATTAGTCGGTCTCTGATGTTGGGAGATCCCAAATGCACCATCACGTCTCTTGGTACCTCGCGACCAATACGGGGTGATCTAGGGAGACGGAAAATTCTGATTATCCCCAGGACATCAGCCCGTTCATCCGGGAGTAGACGGGCTAAAAACGGTTGAACGGTTTGCAGCAAGTCCTCCTCACCCTCCTCTTCTTTAATACCTCGAATTTTGATGTTGTCTTTTCTGAGTCTGTCCTCTAAATCATATGAGGTGGCTTTTATGAGTTTCAGCTCCATAGTCACATCTTGATACAGATCCGCCAGCTCGTTATGTGCCACAGCTATCTCACCCACCTTTCCCTCCAAGTGATCTGTGCGCTCTCCCATAGCGGACACCTCGGCTCTGATCTCACCCACTATGCGCCGGGTGTCGTCCTCAATCGCTCTGCGCAGCTCGTCCAGGGGACCCCGTATGGAATGGCGTGTGAGCGGAGTGTGGTCTTCGTCTTCGTCGGGACCGACATGCGCCTGACCCCCTCCAGGAGAGCCGTGAGACCGTGGGTGCGCTTGTTGAGAGGAGCGCGGGGAAGGTAAGGCAGGCGCCGCCATCTTGGAGTCTCTGGGCACTGCGCGGTCTGCCGGGTAAAAGTCTGTCAGCTTTTGTGAGGCGCTGCGACTCCGGGTGTTTGTTCTCGGCATTCCCGGGAGAGCAATAAACCGTTTCCAACAGCCTGTGGTCGGTCAGGGGTCGTTTAGGCGCCGTTAATCCCCGGTTTTTGGCCTCTGCTTACGGAGCTCTCCTACTGTGCGACCTGCATGTCTCAGCGCAGGCCACGCCCCCCTCCAACAACTCAATTTCACTGAATCCAACTTGGACTTCCTCATACAGGGTTCATGTTTAAAGGGATTGTCCAGTCTAAAATGATAATTCTGAAGTCACTCTATGTAACTGCAGACTTATGAATCCTCTCAGCTCAAGCACTGTGCACTGCGAGGATTCATGGTTTCTAAAACGGGAACAAACTGAAGTTATGCGGTATGTATGTTCCCAGCCACTGCAGCCAGAGCCCCCAACTATAGAGGGCTCACCCCCAACTCAGACACGCCTGCGCCATTCACTTGTATTGAGCGAGGCTGCGCCCATTAGTTGTGTTATTGCCAGGAACATGTATACTGCATAATTGCGGTCCGTTCCTGTCTTTCAAAATGGCGAGTCCTCACAGTGCACAATGTATGCGCTGGGAGGATTGATAAGTCTGTGATTGCATAGTGTGACTGCAGAATTGTAGTTTTAGGCCGGACAAACCCTATAAGTAAATTTATTGTAGTACAATGTGAACATCAGCCTTTTAAATAATTATTATGATACAATAATTGAGCTATTTAGATAGAAAATAATTCATAATATTAACCACATACTGCATTGAACTACTGTACCCAATTTATTACTGTATATATTTTAGACATCGGTCCATTTTATACCGACTATGACTCCACTAAAATGGACACCGACTCTATGACTCCAACTCCACAGCCCTGTTTATAACACGGTAATACTGACCTTATACTTAGTCTTATGACTGTTTCTAGAAGATGGTTATATCCTACCCATTAACTGCAAGACTATATTCTGATACACCTACATCAAACTGGCTAAACATGCACCAAAATAATATTGCAGTATCTGACATGGGCATAAACTACTGACCCAACAGATGCGAAACTTTTTGTTGCAAACATTCGATGGGTGTTTTTTCTTAAATTCAGTTTAAGCTTTTTCTGTGCATAAAAAACAGGAATTTTTGTGTACTCACTGAAAAAACCTTTGCTCTAAACCAGGGGTCCCCAACCTTTTTTGCACCGGGGACCGGCTTCATGGAAGATCGTTTTTTCCGGGGCCCGGTGGGGCGGGGCATTGACCTCATGGGCGGTGCTATGGAGAAGGGGTGAAGTTTACCACCCTGTTTCCTCAAAAGATGCTCTACGTCTTATTTTCATATAGTATAGTGCAGAGTCACAACCCTCCACATTGTAGAATGCAGCCTCACAGCCCTCCATATTGTATAATGCAGCGTCACAGCCCTCCATAAAGTATAATGCAACCTTATATCCTTCCATATAATATAATGCAGCGTCACAGCTCTTCATAGTTTAATGCAGCATCGCATCCCTCCATATAGCAAATTCTCCCCCCTACACACACTGCCTCCTGTATAACCCCTGCACACACACACATTGCCCCTTGTATAACCCCTCACACACACTGATCCCTGAATAACCCCCTCACATATTGCCCCTACACACACACACAGACATACTGACCCTAGTACAATCCACCCCCCACAAAGACTGAGCCCTGAATGCCCCCAACACACAGACATTGCCCCTGAATGCCCCCTCACACAGACATTGCCCCAGAATGCCCCCCACACACAGACATTGCCCCAGAATGCCCCCCACACACAGACATTGCCCCTGAATGCTTCCCTCACACAGACATTGCCCCTGAATGCCCCCCACACACAGACACTGCCCCAGAATGCCCCCCACACACAGACATTGCCCCTGAATGCCCCCTCACACACATTACCCCTGAATGCCCCACACACACAGACAATGCCCCAGAATGCCCCCCTCACACACATTGCCTCAGAATGCCCCCCACACACAGACACTGCCCCAGAATGCCCCCCACACACAGACATTGCCCCAGAATGCCCCCCTCACACATTGCCCCAGAATGGCCCCCACACACAGACATTGCCTTGAATGCCCCCCTCGCACAGACATTGTCCCTGAATGCCCCCCCTCACACTTGCCAGCTGATGCTCACCGCTCCTGCCGGCAGTACAGCTAAGCAGCTGAGGAAGAGATGTGGCCGGAGTTTCATATCTCGCGCTATTTCCAGCGCATCACGTGACATGGAAGCTCACGTCACTGCTGCGCTTGGAAATAGCGCGAGATATGAAACTCCGGCCACATCTCTTCCTCAGCTGCTTAGCTGTACGAGGGAAGCTGTCGGCCAATAACAGCGCGTCAGTAGCGGGCCAATCAGGGCATGGCTGCTGCACTGATTGGCCGACAGCTCACCTTCTACATCTACGCACGCAGCTGAGGCAGAGGCTCAGAGTGGCGTAGTGTAGGAGGTGAGGGACTGCGGACTTCACAGGGGGGTGGAGACTTCTTAGAGGGGCGGGGAAGCTGGCAGCTAGCCGCGGACCTGCACAAAGACCCCCACGGCCCAGTCCCGGTCCGCGGACTGGTGGTTGGGGACCCTTGCTCTAAACCTCCATTGGGGGACACAGGACCATGGGTGTTATGCTGCTGCCAATAGGAGGCTGACACTATGTGGATACAAAAAATATTAGCTCCTCATCTGCAGTATACATGCTCAGACTAACACAATCCGAATCCAGTACAGTGGACAAGCAGTAAGAGAAGTATATCGTAACAAAGATAACATGCACCAAACTCAAAGAGCGCAACACACAGCCTGGCAGGGCAAACAGGATGAGTGCTGTGTCCTCAATGGAGGCTTAGAGAAAAGGATTTTTCGGTGAGTACACAAAAATCCCTGTTTCTCTATCGACCTCATTCCGGTACACAGGACCAAGGGACGTCCAAAAGGACCATACCCCATGAGCCACCTCTGCCTAGAGTTGAGCAACTGCCACCTGTAGGATCCGTCTAACCAGGCCTGCTTCTGCGGAAGCCTGAGTGTGGATTCTGTAATGGTTTGCAAACTTGTGTAGGCTGAACCAGGTTGCAGCCTTGCAGACCTGCACTGCCGATGCCTGGTGCCGGATTGCCCAAGATGCACCCACAGCCCACGTACAGTGTGCCTTTATTCCACCTGGAATAGTCTTATTTCTGATATGGTAGGACTCTTGAATAGCCGTACGTATCCGCCTGACTATTGTGGATTTTGAGGCGGCCATGCCTATCCTGTGGCCTTCAGGAAGTACAAATACGGCATCCATTCTACGGAAGTACGCTGTCCGAGATATGTACCACCTGAGGGCCCTCACGAGGTCCAAGGTATGTGGAGCTTTTTCAAAGTGGTGCACTGGTGCCAGGCAAAACTGGGGCAGTACAATCTCATTAAGGTAGAAAGGGAAGACTACCTTGGCACGAAAGACAGAGATGGGTGTAGTACCACCTTGTCTTGATGGAAAATTAGGAAAGATGCTCGACATGATAGCGCAGCTAGCTTCGAAACTCATCTGATAGAAGTAATTGCTACCAGGAAAACCACTGTCCAGGACAGATGTAACAGGGAAATCTCCTTCAGAGGTTTGAACAGAGTCTGTTGTAGAGCGCATAGGACTAAATTGAGCTCCCAGGGATCTAGTGAATGCCTGTAAGGAGGTGCCAAATGGGAGACCCCTTGAATATACATTTTTAACTGTAGCTTAGTAACGAGCTGTCTTTGGAACAGTACTGACAGGACAGAGATCTGACCCTTAATAAAGCTCACTGCTAGGACTGAGTCCAGCCCAGACTGGCAGAAGTCCAGAACGGCCGGAATGGAAAGAACAAGAGGGGAACAACCACAGTTCCTGCACCAGGCAAGAAAAAGAGAATTTTGTTTACGTACCGTAAATTCTTTTTTCTTGAATCATCAATGGGAGACCCAGACAATGGGGTTTAGGGCACTGCCCTCCGGAGGCCACACTAGGTACTACAAGATTGTAGACACCGCCCCCTCCGCTTATAAACCCCTACCGCAGGAGATATCCTCAGTTTGGTCCATAAGCTGCGAGGAGACAAGAACAACCACACCCGAAACATCGGGAAAGAAACCGTGTACAGACGGTCCAACAACCCGAAACAAACTGTCCCAACTGGGAACAGTTCCAAGGAAAAAACATCCAACGGAACAACTGGGTGGGTGCTGGGTCTCCCATTGATGATTCAAGAAAAAAGAATTTACGGTACGTAAACAAAATTCTCTTTTTTCTGATCATCATAATGGGAGACCCAGACAATGGGGATGTCCTAAAGCAAACCCCAGGGCGGGAAGAGTTCCTTACAAAAATGTTTAAAGACGCGGTCCCCCTTAAAGGTGGGCAACCGCCACCCGGAGAACCCGCCTGCCCAAACTTGCATCCGCAGAGGCATGGGCATGCACCATATAGTGCTTGGAGAAAGTGTGCAGGCTGGACCAGGTGGCCGCCTGACACACCTGTAGCGCAGAAGCGCGATGTCGCAAAGCCCAGGAAGCACCAACGGCTCTGGTCGAGTGCGCCTTCAAGCCCACCGGAAGAGGCAAACCAGAGGAACTGTAAGCCTCTTGAATGGGTGCCTTGATCCATCTGGCCAAGGTCGATTTTGACGCCGCGGACCCCTTACAGCGACCCGCCGTAAGGATGAACAAAGAGTCCGAACTCCGGAAGGAGGCCGTCCTGGACACATAAATGCGTACAGCCCTTACGAGATCCAGAGTGTGGAGGTCGCGCTCAACCTGATGAACAGGAGCGGGACAAAATGATGGGAGAACAATCTCTTGGTTCAAATGAAAAGTGGAAACCACCTTCGGCAAGAATTCTGCCCGCGGACGCAACACCACCTTGTCCTGGTGGACTACCAGGAAGGGTGACTTGCACGACAGTGCAGCCAATTCTGAAACACGTCTCAGGGATGTAATTGCTACCAGAAAGACCACCTTCTGGGACAGACGAGAGAGGGAGACTTCCCTCAGTGGCTCGAACGGCGGTTTCTGCAGGGCCGCCAGGACCATGTTAAGGTCCCAAGGGTCCAGCGGTCGCCTGTATGGCGGGACCACCCGAGACACCCCCTGCAGAAATTGACGGACCTTCGGAAGGAGCGCTAAGCGCCTGTCAAACAGCACTGAAAGCGCTGATACCTGCCCCTTCAGGGAGCTGAGGGATAACCCCAACTCCAAACCCGACTGCAGGAAACCCAACAGAGTCGTAATTGACAAGGGCCACGGTGAACTTCCGCCAGAGGCACACCAGGCGAAAAAGATTTTCCACGTTCTGTGGTATATCCTCCGCGATACGGGCTTTCTAGCCCGATTCATAGTGTCAACCACTGTAGGAGAGAACCCCCTGGACGTCAGAAGCCAGGCCTCAAGAGCCATGCAGTCAATCTGAGGGCCCTGGAATTGAGGTGGAAGAAAGGGCCTTGCGCGAGAAGATCTGCGCGCTCTGGAAGAGCCCACCGGTTCCCGCCTGACAGTTGCCACAGATCCGGATACCAGGACCTCCTGGGCCAATCCGGTGCCACTAGAATGGCTTTCTGACACTCCGTCCTGATTTTCCACAGAACCTTGGGAATCAGTGCCAGAGGTGGGAACACATATGGTAGTTGGAAGTTGGGCCAACACAGGATCAGAGCATCCGCCCCCAGAGACTGAGGGTCCCACGACCTTGCCATATATTGCGGCACCTGATGATTCAGCCGCGAGGTCATCAGATCCACGTCCGGGATGCCCCATCTGCTGCAGATGTCTCGATCCCCTGCCGGCTCAGGTAATCGGCCTCCCAGTTCTCGACCCCTGGGATGTGAACTGCGGAGATCAGGCAGTCGTTGTCCTCCACCCAGGATAGAATGCGGTGGACTTCGGCGAGGGCCTGAGCACTTCTGGTCCCTCCCTGATGGTTTATATAGGCGACGGCCGTCGCATTGTCGGACTGAACCCGAATGGGTCGTCCTGCCAGGAACTTCTGAAAAGCCAGGAGCGCCAGATAGACCGCCCTGATCTCCAGCACGTTGATTTGCAACGCCGACTCCGACTGCGTCCAGAGGCCTTGAGCCCTGTGGTGTAAGAACACCGCACCCCAGCCCTGCAGACTGGCGTCGGTGGTCACCACTAACCATGACGGTTTGAGGAAAGACCGGCCCCGTGACAAGTGGCCCGGCTGGAGCCACCACTGTAGGGAATCCCTGGTCAGTTGAGAAAGGACCACCAGCCGATTCAGAGAGGCCGTCCTCTTGTCCCACCTGCGGAGAATTTCCAGCTGGAGAGGACGGAGGCGAAATTGCGCGAAAGGCACCGCCTCTATCGCTGCCACCATGCGCCCCACCAGCTTCATCAAAACCCGTAGGGATGAGTGTGGTGACAGGAGAATATCTTGCACTCCTGATTGGATGGCCAGCTGTTTTGCTCGCGGCAGAGACACCAGAGCTGAGTCCGTGTGGAAGTCCATGCCCAGATAAGTCAGTGACTGGGTCGGGACCAAGGTTGATTTCTGGACATTGAGAAGCCACCCAAACTGTTCCAGAGACTGCAAGGTCACCTCCAGGCTTTTCCGACAAAGGTGTTCTGACGGCGCCCTGACCAGCAGGTCGTCTAAATAGGGTATGACGGCATGTCCCTGCACATGTAGGAGAGCCATCATGGAGGCCATCACTTTTGTGAACACCCTCGGAGCCGAGGCCAACCCGAAAGGCAGCGCCACGAATTGGAAGTGTTCGTCCCCCACCGCGAATCGCAACCAGCGCTGATGAGCCGGTGCAATGGGCACGTGAAGGTAAGCGTCTCGGATATCTATGGACGCTAGGAAGTCTCCCTGTGACACAGCCGCGATCACGGATCGCAAGGATTCCATGCGGAACTTCCGAACCAACACATGACGGTTGAACAATTTGAGGTCCAGAACCGGTCGAAAAGAGCCGTCCTTCTGCGGGACAATAAAGAGGTTGGAGTAAAAACCCCTGAACCTCTCCCCGGAAGGTACTGGGACCACTACCCCATCTCTTCGGAGTCCCTCCAACACCAGATGAAAAGCCTGAGCCTTTTCTGAGGATGGAACAGACCGATGGAATCGGTGTGTCGGTCGCGACGTCAGCTCTATCCTGTAACCGCGCGAGACTACGTCTCGGACCCACTGATCTTGAACATGGAGTAACCATCTGTCCTGAAAACGGGACAGGCGGCCCCCCACCTGTGGGGCGGCAGGACGAGAGAGCGAGTCATGCGGAAGCGGGTTTGGGAGTGGCAGTCGCTGCCCCCGCTGGCTTCTTCTGGCGACCCTTGGGGCGCCACTGAGTAGAGGGCTTGCTCCCTCTGTCCGTGCGAGCGGACGATGCTGATGACTGCGAGCTGGAACGAAAGGACCACTGTTTAGGGTTCCTTTTGACGGTATAACCGTGGTTTAGGTTTATTCTGTGGGATCTTAGACTCCGCAGAATCCTTTATCAGTTTATCCAGCTCAGTTCCAAAAAGCCTGTCACCAGAAAATGGAAGATTCTGCAGAATCTTCTTTGACGTGGCATCTGAGTCCCATAGACGCAGCCACAACAACCTGCGGATCGCTATAGCATTGGCCGAAGCCACAGCCGAGCGGGTGGCAGTCTCTAAGGTCGCCGTCCTGGCGTAATCTGCATAGGCCCTTGCCCTATCAGTAAGCGCCAGAACCTCTGAATTGGACCCTGCTAGGTCAGTGATACCATCCAAGCAGGTGGTGATCGCCTGCAGGGTCCAGACCGTGGCAAAATTAGGGGCAAATGAAGACCCCACAGCCTCATAAGAAGACTTGGCGAGTTGTTCGACCTGTCTGTCCGTCGCGTCCTTCAATGAGGAGCTATCAGAGGCAGAGAAAAGGGAGCGTGCAGCAATCCTGGTCATGGAAGCGTCCACCTTCGGGGACTGCGACCACTCCTGAAGCACCTCCTGGGGGAAGGGGAAGCGAGTGTCCTTAGATTTGCGGACATAACGCCGCCCAGGATGAATCCTGGGTGCTCTAACCACCCTTCCAAAATTAGTGTGGTCCATAAAGGAGCCACATGATCGAGCCACCGGCTGCAACCATTGATAAACCTCCTTCGGGTGGAGTTCCACCTCCTCAGGGGGTGCCACGAGATGTAGAGTCTCGTTGATGGAGGATACCAGATCCTCCACTCCGTCTGGTGGTTCGGACACAGACTCGAGTATTGAACCCCCATCATCCTCGTCACCATCAGAGTGACGCTCCTCCTCAGAGAGGTTCTGGATCTCGGGTGAGTCATCTCGGCGAGCCCGCTTAAGGGGTCTCGCGGCTGAAAAAGGTGACACCCGGGGGTAACTTGCAGGAGCAGCTGGGCTTTCCAGCCTCCTCGTCAGTGCCTCCAGGGATTGCGACATGGAGGACAATTTGGATAACACAGATTCATTAATCTTATTCTGTGTTTCCCATGGCCCTGGGATCACCTGAACCTCAGGGTACAGCACCGTAGCTGCAGATTCTGCAGTATCAGTCCGGGTATCTGGTCGTCCGCAGTTATTGCAGGACCCCCCAACCAGCGTCCCGTTGCATGTAGCACAGGCAGTGGTGGTACTGGCTGCCTTAGCAGCCCCTTTCCTTGCTGAGGACATACCGACAGCAGGGGAATAAGCCAAACTGAAAACCGGAATACCGGTGGCTTACCGACCGCTTCAATGCGGTGGAGGAGAACGATGTGTGTGTGGCCTCCGCGAGGGTTATGACCGGTCTCCCCGGGAGTGCAATAGTGCACTCAAGCAGTCCCAGCAGGGAAGTGAGGGGAAAATGGCCGCCGCCGGACAAGCTGTGGGCGGAGCAGAAACACGCGGGAAGCACACACACACGCCCAGTGATGACAACATCCCCTGGATTGCTCCTCATCCCTCCAGGCAGCCATCTCAGTAAATCTGGTGCCGGAGCCCGCAGTGCGGGGGGTATCGTGCTAACACCATACCCAGGGCTTCAGACAAAAAAAACGCTGTAGCCCCCAGCCGCAGCCCCTGTGACACACAGGGCGGTCAGCTAGGGTTACCCCAGCACAGGGCACACCGCCAGAACCGCGGACCCGAGGGTTGCGTGCGGTCTGAGTGTCAGAACACATAAGGTCCAGACACTACCCCCAGGCACACCGGAGACACACGAGGTACCTCAGTGCCGGTCCGGTCTGTAAGCACCATTTAGGGAGGCCTCGGACGGGGGTTCAGCACCAGTCCGGTCTGTAAGCACCATTTAGGGAGGCCTCGGACTGGGCTGGCTCCAGTCCGGTCTGTGAGCACCATTTAGGGAGGCCTCGGACGGAGCGGAGCTGTGCAAGGCTCCTATCTCCCACTTCCCAGAGCCCCCAAGGAAGGATGGGAAGGAGTGCGGCAGCGTACCGGGAGGACACGACCTTGTCTTCATACGCCATCACGTAAGCTGTGAGAATGCTGTGATGTGCAAGCAAAGCGTGTGATCCTCCGAGCACACTAAGTTTAAAACTGAGGATATCTCCTGCGGTAGGGGTTTATAAGCGGAGGGGGCGGTGTCTACAATCTTGTAGTACCTAGTGTGGCCTCCGGAGGGCAGTGCCCTAAACCCCATTGTCTGGGTCTCCCAGTATGATGATCAGAAAAAACTTTTTCCAATCATGTTGGTAGATATGAAGTGACATAGGCTTCTGTACCCTGATCTTGGTGGTAACTACTTCTTGCGAGAAACCTGCTTGGGTCAGCACCCAGGGCCCGAGTTCTGGTGGTGGATCGGGCCCTGCAAAAGCAGATCTGGCAGATACCTGGGGACATCAGCAATAAACTGAACCAGCTCCGCGTACCACGCCTGCTGAGGCCAGTCTGGGGCCACAAGGATAACTGGCACCTGCATTACCTTGATTTTTCTCACCACTCTTGGTATTAGTGGAAGCTGGGGAAACACATAGGAGAAGATGGAACCGACCCCATGGCAGGATGAGTACGCCTGCCCCGATGTCCTCTGGATCCCGGGTCCGGGCTATGAAGTTGGGGATCTTGGCGTTCAGCCAAGACGCCATTAAGTCCATGTCCGGAGGCCCCCAGTGATGACAAAGCTGCTGGAAGACTGCCGGGTGAAGTGACCATTCTCCCGAGCAAGGCCCTCGCTGTTGAGAAAGTCTGCCGCCCAGTTTTTCACGCCCGGGATGTGCACTGCTGAGATGTCAGAGTGATTTGTCTCGTCCCAGCTAAGGATGCGTTCCACCTCACTTTGCTGCCCTGCTGGGTGTGCCCCCTTGGTGGCATTGTCTGACCCGCAAGAAGATGATGCAATATGGTTATTGGAAAAGACGTCTGCCAAGCAGACCAGCACCCCTGAGCAGTGTGGTAGCAAAAAACAGCCCCCAGCCGAGAAGGCTAGCGTCGGTGGTGACCACTAACCAATGAACAGGGAGGAAGGACCTCCCCTGAGTGAGTGAGGACCAAAGTGTCCACCACCTGAGAGCATGTTTGACCCGAGGAGACAGACGACACATCCGGTATAGAGAGAGGGGATTCCTGTCCCAGGCCAATAAGAGAGCTAGCTGCAGGGGATGGAAATGTAGCTAGGCAAAGGGGACGGATTCCATCGCCGCCACCATCCTGCCCAGAATCCTCATCCCAAAGTGAATGGAGCAAGAAGATGGGTGACAAAGTGCTTGGGGTCCCTGACGCAGGGCCATTATCTGTTGACACCAAGAGGTGTTCAGGATAATTTTTAAAAACGTAATCTATTGGGTCGGAACCAGGAAAGACTTGTTTCGGTTGATCAACCAGCCCATGCAAGAACGCGTATCTGCGGTGATTCGTACGCACTCTGCACAGGCTTGGAAAGAGGAACCCTTGATTAGTAGGACGCCTAAGTACAGGAGGACAACTATTCCTTGAGAGTGCAGAATGGTCATGACGGCCGCCATGTCCTAGGTGAGCACTCTGGGCGCAATGGCGAGGCCGAAGGGTAGGGCGGTAAACAGAAACTATTTTGTGCGAACTGCGAGGCGCAGGAACCTCTGGTGTGCAGGGAATATTGAGATGTGGAGGTCGGCATCCCGGATATCCATGGAGGTCAGGAATTCCCCTTATTCCTTAGATATGATGACTGAATGGAGGGACTCTAATTCTGAATTGTCGGAACCTGACATATTTGTTTAGGATTTTTAGGTCTAAGATGGGTCGAATCACGAACAAATTAGAATAAAAACCCTTGAAGCGTTAGTTGTTTGGGACCAGTACAATGACCCCGGTCTGACACAATGAGACGATGGCCTGGTAAAATGCACGGGTCTGCGCGTCAGACTTAGGAGGCCGGGAAGGAAAGAAGTGTGTCGGGGGCCGGGAAGTGAACTCTATTTTGTATCCGAAGGACACCAGCTCCCTGTCCCATACGTTGTCTACGACTGAGAGCCAGATGTGACAGAAGAGAAGTAATCGATCACCCACTCTGATGGTGCTCTCCTGAGGAAAGGGCGAGACATGCCACTGAGAACCCGGGGGACCAGGACTTTTTAGTTCTGGCCTGCTTTGGTTGGGACCGCCTGATGGATTGGTGTTGTAGACCTGGGATCCTCTATCTTTGTGAGTGGATTGGTTTGAGACAGAAGTAGTGTGAGATTGGACCACCCAGACATTTTACGAAAGGGGCAAAACCGCACTTATTGCTGCCTGATAAAGGGACATCTGGGTTTGTGCTGGGGAAGAAAATTGCTTTCCCCCCCGTAGCATCAGAGGTAAGCTTGTCTAGCTTCTCTCCGAACAGCTCTGGTAGGAAAGACTTGTTAGGTGCTTTTTAGACGCGAAGTCGGCTCACCATTCCCTGAGCCAGAGTGCCCTATGAATTGTGATAGCGTTGGAAACCACTAGTGTGGCAAAGTTTGCCATGTCCAGGGAAGAATTCAGCAAATATTCCCGGCTATGAATATCTGACCCACTAGATTTGCCTCCTCAGGCGGTAGGGTACTTTCCTGTATAGTCTTGCGCAGTTTGCCAAAGAAGAAGGGTCTAAAATTCCAGCAGAGCATTGTAAGAAACTCATTGATGGTTACCGGAAGCGGTGGATCGCAGTTTATTTTGGCTAAAGGTTGTGCAACCAAGTATTAGGCTGAGGGTGCCAATACTTTTGTCTGACCCATTTTTGGAGTTTTCTGTGAAATGATCAATGTTTTGCTTTTTGCTTCATTCTCTTTTGTTTTTTTTCATTGAAGACAAATTGAATGAAGATAATAATACCAAAGAATTTGTGATTGCAATCATTTTCAGGAAGAAACTGAGTATTATCTGACAGAATTGCAGGGGTGTCAATACTTTTGTCCAACACTGTATATGTCTTGTTTAACCCTCTTTGTCTGCTTTCAGTTCAGCATACTTTTTAATGGTTAATGGAAAGATGTAAGAATAAACACACCAAGGTAATCTGGTATATGCTCCAGGGAAGAGGCTAAATAGAAGTGCAGTTTTTAGCTGCAGGAGAGATGTCTCTTACCCTGGTCCGATGCCCCATGTGTGCAGTAGAAGACGTTCTCAAAAGTATTTAGTGCTTGTGCTTTTCACCAGAAGCTCCTCTCATAACCAGGCCATCTGTCTGATAAGATGGCCCCTGAAGGAGGGTGGGGGCGTGCCCAGCCTGTGAGAAGCGCGCTACTTGTCTCGTGTGTAAGAAGTGCTGAGACTAAAAACATGGCCTTGAGGACGCTCAAGCTGGGCCTAATTTTTGAGGATGCAGTCTGGGACAGCCATCGATGCGCAGGAGCCCTCCTCCGTTGATGGACATACATGGACTCTCATACTCACAGTGCGCATCCCAGCAGAAGCTGACACAGGAGATCCTGGGAGGGGCGAATCTCCAGCCCTGCTGCGGATGCAGCCAAGGGGGTAAGCAGTGTAGCGATCCTACCATCAAACTCTTCGTGGCTGGCGAGAGAGGAACTGTTCGACTTCGTTACGTCACCCCTGTCCAGCAGGTATGATGAGGTGGGGGCCAAACACAGACCAAGTAAGTTGACATCTGGGCATCCAATGGGGCATCATCCCAATAATGATGCTGAGCAGGGGGTCCAGAGTATTTAATAAATGTAGGTGCATATGGGGTACGTGAAGGCGACACTCCACGTTTCCATCGGTTGCTGGTTTTGGGAGAGCGGTGCCCTTAATGGAATCATCGCCCTTCTATTGAGCTGTATCTGTGATATAAATAATATTAAGGCAAAAATGGCACCTAACTAAACTATAGATGTGGTCTGGGTCAGACCAACTCTGCCTCCTTCTGACACTAAGCTAAAACTGGATTTGGATTGTGTCAGTCTGAGGGTGTATACTGCAGAGGACCTAATATTTTTTGTATCCACATAGTGTCAGCCCCCTAATGGTAGCAGCATAACACCCATGGTTCTGTGTCCCCCAATGAGGGGATGGCGAAAACCCACTTTAAGTTGTACCTGTCACCAGATTTGAGTGTGTGAAACTAAAAATGCAACCTTCAGCAGCGCTTATGCTGCGTTATAAGAAGTTGGCTTTTATGCTCTTACTCCCCCTGTACACCTAATAAAGAAGTTTTAAGAACGTCCCGCCCTGTATCATAATTACCTGTTACCGGTCCAATGGGCTTGATTATAGATCTGTCTCTACCGCCTCTCCTCGCCCTCCGACAGCCTCTTCTTCTGAGTGACATCCGAATTGCGCACCTGTGCAGAGGCCTCTCTGGATCATGCACTGTGCACTAGTGCAGAGACCTCAGTGGTTCATGCATGCGCAGAACAGTTTTAGGCTCTGCCCGTAGTAGGGCACAGCACAGGGCGCAGGCGCGATCCCGTGAAGCCTCTGGGTAGGCGTGCGATTTGGATGTCACTCAGAAGGAGAGGTTATCAGGAGGTGAGGAGAGGTGGGACAGACCGAGCTACAATCAAGCCCATCAGACCAGAAACAAGTAATTACAATACAGGGCAGGAAGTTTTAAAAACGTGTTATGAGGTGTACAGGGGGAGTCAGGGCAGTAAGAGTTTCATTCAAAGATTTTTCTGTATTTTCATGACTATGAAAATTGTAGATTCACACTGAAGGCATCAAAAGAAGTACAAAAAAGTAATCAAAGCAAAAGGTGGCTACTTTGAAGAACCTAGAATATAAGACATATTTTCAGTTGTTTCACACTTTTTTGTTAAGTATATAATTCCATATGTGTTAATTCATAGTTTTGATGCCTTCAGTTTGAATCTACAATTTTCATAGTCATGAAAATACTGAAAAATCTTTGAATGAGAAGGTGTGTCCAAACTTTTGATCTGTACTGTATGTAATCCCTGAGGAAGGAGCAAGGTACGCTCTGAAACGCGTAGGATAAATAAAAAGCTACATCATTTCCAAAGACCTCGTGGGTCCGGTCATTTCTGCAGCAGCACGGATCACCAGCACTTTGTCCATCCGGTCCAGGGCAATAATAGTAACCTTCTTAAAATACAGCATAAGTACTGCTGAAGGTGGAGTTTTTACTTTCACAAATACCCAATACTGGTGACAGATTCAGTTTAACCCCTTCCAGACCCTTGGCCCACCCCCTGGGCCATGGAATGATCGGGCTCCTGCAGGTCGAGTGAGGGTGTCACTGACCTGTCACTCGGCCTGCAGGCACATGGGGAATTGTACAACGCCCCAGGGGGGGTCGATTTGCCCCCACCCCCACCCCCCCGCGGCTACAGGCGCGGTGATTGGCACTCAAAAGTGAAAGTGAAAATCACCGCGCCTGTAATGCTTCCCTGTCTGCCGCTGCTATCCCTACCCTCCAATCTTCTCCCCTGTCATCCTCTGTCCCCCTGCCCCCCACCTCTCTTTCCTGCCCTCTCTTCATCTTTCTTACCCCCCCGCTTCCTTTTCCTGCCGCCTGCTTCCTGTCCCTGCCGCCCGCTTCCTCTTCCTGCCGCCCGCCTCCTCCTGCCTGCTCCCGCTTCCTCCTGCCTGCCCCCGCTTCCTCCTAAGTGCCCCCCTACTTCTCCTGTCACCCCCCCTCTTCCCCCTTCTTGCCCCCCCGATCACCGGAGCGGCGATCGCCTCTCCCACTCACCCCTCCGGCGGCCGCTCTGTCTCCACTGCGTCCCGCTCCTCCTCCTCCTCTTCACCGCCTCTGGATCTGACAGCTCTGTGCTGGAGCTGCCAGATCACTTTCTACAGCTAGATCCTGAGGATCTAGCTGCAGGAAGTGATCTGACAGCTCCAGCACAGTGATCCACAGAGACCATTATGTGATCACTGTGGATCACTGTGCTGGATCTGTCAGATCACTTTCTACAGCTGAATCCTGAGGATCTAGCTGCAGGAAGTGATCTGACAGCGCCAGCACAGTGATCCACAGTGACCATTATGTGATCACTGTGGATCACTGTGCTGGATCTGTGAGATCACTTTCTACAGCTGGATCCTGAGGATCTAGCTGCAGGAAATGATCTGACAGCTCCAGGACAGTGATCCACAGTGACCATTATGTAATCACTGTGCTGGAGCTGTCAGATCACTTTCTGCAGCTGGATCCTGGGGATCGAGCTGCAGAAAGCAATCTGACAGCCCAGGCGCAGTGATGCACATAGTGGGTCACTGCGCCCGGGGTGTCATATCACTTTCTGCAGCTCGATCACCATGCTGGCGGATTGGGCTCCAGAGTAGCGATCTGAAAGCAAAGGCGATCGAGCGGCGTGGGACCTTCGTTGTGGACTACGTCGGAGACAATCGAACGTCGTGGGACCTTCATTATGGACTACGTCGGAGCGATCGGGCGTCGTGGGACCTTCGTTGTGGACTACGTCGGATCTTTTTATAATAAAGATGGAGTCCGAATTGTGTGTTTTTTTTTCAAATAAAAAGATTTTTCTCTGTGTGTGTTTATTGACTATTTACCGTACTAGAGATTCCTAATGGCGGCTCTAACATTGGCCCTATATTATGAATCTCGGGCTTAGTGCCAGCTGCCAATAAAAAGCTGGCATTAACCCCTTTATTATCCAGTTAGCCACTGGCACCAGGGCAACTGGAAGAGCGTGGGTACAGCGCCAGAAAATGGTGCTTCAACGAATGCGCCATTTTCTGGGGTGGCTGCGGGCTGCAATTCGCACCAGGGGGGCCCAGAACGCTTGGGCTTCTCTATGCTGAGGATTCCATCCCCCAGCTGCCTAGTTGTACCTGGCTGGACCAAAAATATGGCGGAGCCCCACGTAATTTTTTTTTCTAGAATTAGTTCTAGAAATTAAAAAAAAAAAAGGGCTTCGCTGTATTTTTGGTTCCAGCCAGGTATGACAAGGCAGCTGGGGGCTGGTGGCAGTCCGTAGCTGCCAAGTTGTACCTGGCTGGACCAAAAATATGGCGGAGCCCTATGTCATTTTTTTTCTAGAAATAATTCTAGAAATAAAAAAAAAATAGGCTTCGCTGTATTTTTGGTTCCAGCCAGGTACAATGAGGCAGCTGGGGGCTGGTGGCAGTCCGTAGCTGCCAAGTTGTACCTGGCTGGACCAAAAATATGGCAGAGCCCCATGTCATTTTTTTTTTTAAATTCTACAAATAAAATGACATGGAGCTTTGCCGTATTTTTGGTTGCCAGCCAGGTACAACTTGGCAGCTAGGGGGCTGGAATCCTCAGCATGGAGAGAACCCAAATGTATTGGGTCCCCTATGCTGCGAATTGTAACTACTAGACTAGTATGTTTTTTCACAAAAAGTTTCTTTATTCATTTATACGTCTCAATTTGTGAAGCACATGGGGGTTCAAAGTGCTCACTGTGCATCTAGATATGTTCCCTGGGGGGTCTAGTTTCCAAAATGGGGTCACTTGTGGGGGATCTCAAATGTTTAGGCACACAGGGGCTCTCCATACGCGACCTGGTGTCCGCTAACAATTCCAATTGTTGGCAAACACCAGGTTGCGTATGGAGAGCCCCTGTGTGCCTAAACATTAGAGCTCCCCCCCAAGTGACCCCATTTTGGAAACTAGACCCCCAAAGGAACCTATATAAATGCATAGTGAGCACATTGAATCCCCAGGTGCTTCACAAACTGAGCCATAATAAGGTAAAAATACTTTTTTTTCACACAAATGTTCTTTTTTAATTTGTACGGATCAATTTGTGAAGCACCTGGGGGTTCAAAGTGCTAACTATGCATCTAGATATGTTCCCTGGGGGGTCTAGTTTCCAAAATGGGGTCACTTGTGGGGGAGCTCAAATGTTTAGGCACACAGGGGCTCTCCATACGCGACCTGGTGTCCGCTAACAATTCCAATTGTTGGCAAACACCAGGTTGTGTATGGAGAGCCCCTGTGTGCCTAAACATTGGAGCTCCCCCACAAGTGACCCCATTTTGGAAACTAGACCCCCCAAGGAACCTATCGAGATGCATAGTGAGCACTTTGAATCCCCAGGTGCTTCACAAACTGATCCGTAATAAGGTAAAAATACTTTTTTTTCACACAAATTTTCTTTTTTAATTTGTACGGATCAATTTGTGAAGCACATGGGGGTTCAAAGGGCTCACTATGCATCTAGATATGTTCCCTGGGGGGTCTAGTTTCCAAAATGGGGTCACTTGTGGGGGAGCCCCAATGTTTAGGCACACAGGAGCTCTCCAAATGCGACATGGTGTCTGCTAACAATTTGAGCTGATTTTCCATTCAAATTGTTAGCGGACACCATGTCGCGTTTGGTGAGCCCCTGTGTGCCTAAACTTTGGAGCTCCCCCACAAGTGACCCCATTTTGGAAACTAGACCCCCCAAGGAACCTATCTAGATGCATAGTGAGCACTTTGAATCCCCAGCTGCTTCACAAACTGATCCGTAATAAGGTAAAAATACTTTTTTTTCACACAAATTTTCTTTTTTAATTTGTACGGATCAATTTGTGAAGCACCTGGGGGTTCAAAGGGCTCACTATGCATCTAGATATGTTCCCTGGGGGTCTAGTTTCCAAAATGGGGTCACTTGTGGGGGAGCCCCAATGTTTAGGCACACAGGAGCTCTCCAAATGCGACATGGTGTCCGCTAACAATTTGAGCTGATTTTCCATTCAAATTGTTAGCGGACACCATGTCGCGTTTGGTGAGCCCCTGTGTGCCTAAACTTTGGAGCTCCCCCACAAGTGACCCCATTTTGGAAACTAGACCCCCCAGGGAACTTATCTAGATGGGTGGTGAGCATATTGAACCCCCAGGTTCTTCACAAATTAATTCATGACAATGAAAAAAAACATTTTTGTGGAAAAAAGATTACTTTTTAATTTTTACGGATCAATTTGTGAAGCACCTGCGGGTTCAAAGTGCTCACTATGCATCTAGATATGTTCCCTGGGGGGTCTAGTTTCCAAAATGGGGTCACTTGTGGTGGAGCCCCAATGTTTAGGCACACAGGGGCTCTCCAAATGCGATATGGTGTCCGCTAACAATTTGAGGTGATTTTCCATTCAAATTGTTAGCGGACACCATGTCGCGTTTGGAGAGCCCCTGTGTGCCTAAACTTTGGAGCTCCCCCACAAATGACCCCATTTTGGAAACTAGACCCCCCAGGGAACTTATCTAGATGGGTGGTGAGCATATTGAACCCCCACATGCTTTACAAATTGATCTGTGAATATGGAAAAAGTACTTTTTTTTCACAAAAATGTTCTTTTAGCCTCAATTCTTTCATTTTCACATTGGTAACAGGATAAAATTCATCCTAAAATTTGTTGGGCAATTTCTCCTGAGTACACCGATACCTCATATGTGGTCATAAACTACTGTTTTGACGCGCGGCAGGGCTCAGAAGTGAAGGAGCGCCATTTCACTTTTTGAATGGAAAATTAGCTCCAAAAGTCAAATTGCTCTCTTTCCCTTCAGAGCCCTGCCGTGCGCCCAAACGGTGGTTTATGATCACATATGTGGTATCGATATACTCAGGAGAAATTGCCCAACAAATTTTAGGATCCATTTTATCTTGTTACCCATGTGAAAATGAAAAAATTGAGGATACAAGAACATTTTTGTTAGAAAAATTAAAATATCCATTTTTTTTGTTTCCAATTTGCTTAGTTCCTGTGAAGCACCTGAAGGGTTAGTAATCTTCTTGAATGTAGTTTTGAGTAGCTTGAGGGGTGCAGTTTTTGGAATGGTGTCACTTTTGGGTGTTTTCTGTCATGTAAACCCTCAAAGGGACTTCAAATAGGATGTGGTCACTAAAAAAAATGGTTTTGTAAATTTTGGTGGAAAAATGAAAAATTGCTCATGAACTTTGAACCCTTATAACTTCCTAACAAAATTTTTTTTTTTTCCAAAATTGTGCAGAAGAAAAATTCAAAATTTGAAACTTTTCAAAATTTTTGCCATATTTTTGATTTTTTCACAAATAAACGCAAAAATTATCGACCTAAATTTAATACTAACATGAAGCCCAATATGTCACGAAAAAACAATCTCAGAATCGCTAGGATCCGTTGAAGCGTTCCCGAGTTATAACCTCATAAAGGGACACTGGTCAGAATTGCAAAAAATGGCAAGGTCATGAAGGGGTTAAGCAACTGCAATGATTGAAATTGATAAAATCTTATTCACTCTGCAATATTTTTAATGTCTTTGTTTGTCTTGTGCTGTGTTTAACCACTTCACCTTGGAAGATTTCCTGTTTTTTTCCTCCATTTCTTCCAAGAGCCATATCTTTTGTATTTTTCCATCAATATAGACAAATAAGGGGCTTGTTTTTTTGCAAGTTGAGTTGTAATTTTGGATGAAATCATTCACTTTATCTTATAGTGTACTGAAAAATAGGAAAAAAATCGCACTAAAAGTGAAATTCCACAACGATTTTTTAGTCATGTTCACTATATGGTAAAATTGATCTAACCGTGTGATTTCCCTGGTACAAGTTTGTAGATACCAAACATGTATACATTTAGTTTTATGTAAGTGATAAAAAGAAATTCAGTTTGTAAAAAGAAAAGAATTGTGTATTTATCACCATTTTCAGAAACCCATAGAGTTCTCATTTTTCCGGCAATGGGGCTGTGTGATGACTTATTTTTTGCATAATAAGCTGACATCTTTAAATATACAGATGTGATGTTTTGATCACCTGGTATTGCATTTTATTGCAATGTGGCAGTGACCAAAAAAATGTAAGTTTGGCATTTTGACATTTTCTTTTACGTTATGCTGTTTACCGATCTGATTAATTCATTTTATGTTTTTATAGATTGGGCATTTCTGAACGCGAAGATACCAAATCACTATTCATACCAAATCAAGAGTTTGACAGCGCAATCTAACACGTTAACATGAGTGGATGGATCTCCGATCCACTTGCAAATGTTTGCTGCACATGTCGGGCTGATCAGATCAACGGATATGTGCAGGGAATGATTCGAGCTCAGCGCGTGAGATCGCAACAAAGGAAGGTTGTGAAGGGGTTAAATACAATACAGCATGTCAGGGCTTTTTGTAGTTTTTTCCTGGTGAAATCAATATGGGTTAGCCCAAAAAAGTGCATAATTTGCACTAAGATTATCATGCAGAAAAAAATGGATCAAAAAGCTATATGTAAACACATATTAAATGGAACCTGTCAGCTACTTTATGCCCTCAAACCTATCACTACCTTACCGTGCAGCTTCCTAGTATATCCCTAAACATCCCTGTCTGACCTAAATGTGTAATATAATGGTTGAAAAAATGCTTTTCCTAACTTACTTTTCCCCCCCAGTTATGAGGCATCGTCTAGAGGTGTGGACGTTCTCTTGGGCTCCATGTCCCCCCTCGCTCAGTTATCATCACGCCCTGGTGGGCATTAATATAATTTTGAAGTGAGCTCCCAGAGTTTTAAATCTCTGGTCTGAATTAATGCTGATGGAGGAGTTGACTGCATCAATGAATGACTCCTATGAGAGATTCTGGGTCACCTGGTATCCCTGGATGAACTTCAAACAAACCCCTGACTACGATCAACTGTTGATGGATCGAGATACTTAGACATGCAATATGTTTCTGCTCCATCCCTCCCCCTTCCCCCCCCGCCTAGTCACCCTACACCCTCCCCTTCTCCCTAATAATTTTCTCTCTTCCCCTCATTTCTATCTCTCTCTCTAAATCTACCTATGTTTCTAAGATTTTAATGGTTCTCTTTTCACCACTGATAGTGGTGGGTTTGTTATTACTGTTTATCTACAGTTGATACGTTCGCAGAAAGTTGAGTGCTAGACAGTTTTTCGACATATCGGTTGATGGACTGAGATCGGCCGATCTGGTCAGTGGATGTTTCTTTTTTGTATAATATTGAGATGTAAAATTGTATTCTCTCTGATTCTGATCTGTTATGTCTACAGATCACAGTGTATTTCCCATTACGACACCATGATGTGGAATTGTTTGTATTTTCTATTTGATAAAATATAAAAGAACAAAATAAAGAATTATAAAAAAAAAAAAAAAAAAATCTCTGGCCTGCTTCCTGATATGATGCACGTTTGTGTCATTTCCGGTCCTGTGCATTGCGGGGGGATAATTGGGTGTACTCGCTGGCTTCAGAATGCTCAGTGCGCATGCTCTGATACTGGCCAGTATATCCAATACACCCCCACACTACACAGGACTGGAAATTATGCACCGTGGCATCATACATTGAAGGCGCCCATAGAGATTTCAAATGAAGGGAGCATGCTTGGAAATTATATTAATGCCCACCAGGGAGTGATGACAACGAAGCGAGGGGTGACATGGAGCCAGAGAGAACGTCCACACGTCTAGACGATGCCGCATAAAAGGGGGGAAAATGTAAGTTCTAAAAAACTTTTTTCAACCATTATAATACACATTTAGGTCAGACAGTAATGCTTAGGGATGTACCAAGAGCTGCAGGGACGAGTAGTGATAGGCTTGTGGGGCATAAAGCAGCTGACAGGTTCCCTTTAAGGCTAATAACCATACTTCCAGGAATGCTCTCCCTTTACAAGCTGGGGAAAGTAACTTGACAAAACTAATTTTCCAGAAGCGCTGCACAGCTAATAGTCAAAATACATTACTGTAGTGTTCATGAATAATTAATATATTAAGTATATCTCTCTGGCTTACTTACCATTGCTGTGGTTCCCAATAACTGAGGAGTGCATTTTATTATTATTATTATTATAAAGAGAGACAGATCTAAAAGTAGTAGCAATTTAATCGCACATAGAGGCATTTCATGTTAGGGTCCCGATCTATGAGATGCACCTAGTCGTTGGGTATAGAGCTCATATGCATTGGCCAATACATTAGCTAAGCATCTCCTTTATTACAATATACCTACAGCAGCACTAATGCTATGTCATATTTTTTCTATTCAATTTTACAATAAGCTAGGGGGATTTTTCCCTTTTTCTCTAATGTTCCTACTGCCATAATGCATTGCCATAGTCTATTTAATTCTTAGTGTTGTAGTAGTGTACAGCCGTATATCTTTTTGTAGATCTAAAAGTAAAACCAGTTTTTGTGACTCAATCTTAAATAACCAAACTTTCTGTAATACTTCAATAAGGATACAAAGGCTTCATTACAAAACCAAACATATAGTTTATAAGGAAAACAACTTGCACCACAAGCAGCATGTTTACAATGAATTATATATAATATGTATATACAAATATATAAAACAGATTGCACATAGGTATATATAGGAAAAATATAACAAGGAAAAGGTAGAACACATGAAACCTATATATCATTTTTTTCTAAGTATATACACATATACATACACAGAACGCACACGCACACACAGTAAACCTGTTTTGCTGGAGGTCAGTATCGTAATTACTGTGAACATCTTTCTCATTTACAACTTTAGAGAGACGGAACAATAGGATTTCCTTCTAACCTTATTTCTGGAGACAGATTACATATGATTAGAGGACTTACAGGGGTTTCCTGGGTTCAAGAGACTAAATGTAATTGTAGATTGCCGAATAGTGATAGTGTGCACATCACACACTATCAGGATTCCCTGCTATTTTCAAAGAAGAGCGGAATACCGATAGTATGCAGATTGGACATTGCCACGATTCTGCAGTCACATAGTGATTGCCGAAATGTCTCTTGAGCCCTAAGACTCCCTTAATTCTTGAAAACATATTCTTGAGCCATGCAAGATATTCTTCCTTGATCTGGAAAAACATGATTTCTTGAAACCAAACAATTTTCATACAAGAAGCTAACTTCTAGAGTATTTTTACAGATTTAACAATTTCATTTGTCACTATGTTCAACTATGTGCAAAGCAACTGCAATTATTTGGGGAGGGGGCATTAAGTATAACTGTTCTACTTATATAATTGAATAGGATGTTAGTATCTTGGGAATGAATAGTAGACCTGTACATATCATGCATTATTTTCAGGGACGGCAGTGATTTTTTGCATTTAGTCAAAGTAAACCGCAATATATGTTTATCCCAAAATGACACTTTCAAGTTAGAATCAATTGTTAAATAAAGGATCTATAATACTGAATTGAGTTGACCACTCACATTAAAAATATATATGTATTGCTAGATGCAGTTGAATTTTCAGACCCTGAAAAAAATACTTTAATTCAGGAAAAAAAAGAGAATTACTTAAATGCATAAAACCATTCAGATTGTGGCAAATGAGGACAAAAGTAAAATAAATAAATGAGCACTTAATGCAGGTTCACCATTAGAAGCCATTTTACTTGTCGAGCATAGAAAGTCCTTTTAAAACATTAGTTTTCATTTTACTGTTCCCCAGTTAAAGGAGCTGAACTGTCTAGTCTTTGGGAAATAAATCTTAATTACATAATGAAAAAGTAATAGGAATCCTGATATGCTTTGTGTTTACATTCTCCAGTTTGTTGCAATATATCAGTCTATGCAATACATAAATGATGTAGCATCACCAAACTTGCTCCTGTCCTGTCCAGGTTGCAAGCTCTTCCTTTCATTTAAAGGGGTTGTGCAGGATTGGAAAAGCCTAGACTTTTTTCCCTTCAAAGCAGTGTCAGACTTATCCATGGGAAGTGTCTCGTATAGGTACTATGCTCCACTATAGTAAATAGGGATGGACTGCACTACCAGGCAAAACCTGTGGATGTGTGGCTCTGCTCCTGGGACAAAAAGCTTCCATATTTTACTTATTCTGAAAACTATACTGTTGTTCATATAAAGACACAATGTAAATTGCTACAGGAAATATCAAGTGTGTTCAGATAAGAAGCAGAATTAAAGGGAACCCCTGTTTTTGTTATCAAACAACCCCCAATATTATTTAGATCATGTATTGTTCACTAGAAACCTGTTTTATTGTTGTTGTTTTTTTCTCAAATCATTGTATTTTTTTAAGCATTTTTAGGTACATAAATGTTTTCATTAGCTAGCTGGGCAAACAGTCATACAGTCATCCGTTAGTAAGCAGACATCTCATTTAACGGCAGCAATGCCGAAATTCATCTAATGTTCTCTACAAGGACCTGCGTGATGTCACAACCTTTTGACTGTAATGAGTAAGAGCTAAGCAGTCCTTGCGTGGACAATGTACTTAGTTCTACCCATTCCGATCACATGGTCGTGACCTTGGACACCAAACAGGTCCTTGTAGAGAGCAGTAGGAATTTTGGCATTGCTGCAGTTGAGTGACATGCCTGCTAATTGCCCGGATGACCGTATGATTGTTTGGGTAGTCAGCTAATGAAAACATCTAAGTATATAAAGTGATTTCTGGATAAATACAGCAATTAAAACAAAACAGGTTGTTAATGAATAATACATGATCTAAATAACATTTGGGGTGGTTTAATAACAAAAAAAGGACATGACAGGTTCACTTAAGCTTGATTCACATATTTATAGAGCGTTCTGCTGGAAGTATACACCTTAATTATAAAAAACTGAACTCAGACATATATGACAACATACTCTTAGACTAAAATGGTTAAGACATACCGGTAGCAAAAAAATAAGATCTGTTTGAGTATGTTTTGTCAGGTTTCCATCATATTGCCTTTTTCGGTGGGGGAGGGGGGACATAGCCTAATGCCTCTTTGTTTTTTTATGTGCAAGTGCTATCCGTGTTTTCTCAGATATCACTCATACCAAAGGTACTGCACAGGGTCATTCATATGTCTATGATTTTTTGCTGACCCTGCACACTGTGTAAAATTGTGTAGGCATGTCCGATTTTTATTGGTTTCAGATCAATATAAGCAATGCAAGGTTATGGGTCCGAGAAAAAAATCATACTGTGCACGGATGCCATTCGAGGGCAGTCCTCTTTTCACGATTGAGAAAAATTGGCGATACTCAGATGAAAGGCTGATCGAAAAAATCAGTCCTTTTTCTCATATGTGAAAAAAAAGGACCTATGAATGAGGCGTTACTCATGAGTGTACTAGGTAAACCAATTCATCTGTATGCATAATTTATCTTATTCTTTGCTATGTAATTTCAGAACATATTTAAACAAACAAGTGCTAAATTACAGATATAACAATATTTCTATATTTAGACAAAACATTTTTTTTTAAATACCGGTAGCTATGCATTTCCTGCAATTTTAGATGTTTTGTCTATAGACATGGTAATACAAGATGGCAAACCTTAACAGAGCACAGATAACTAAGGTGCTTATGACATGTTCAATTTTTGCATCCACTTTTTCAATTATTGAAGAAATTAGTAAGGGTACCTTTACACGTCGTAACATTGTATGCAATTTCACTTGCAATTTGCTGGTTGCAGTGAAATCAAGGACACACTGTTCCATTTGTACAGAGCAACAATGTGTCCATGATTTCCCTGCAACCAGCAAATTACCAGTGAAATTGCATGCAATGTTGCGACGTGTAAGGGTACCCTTAGGCTTTTCT
The DNA here is from genome assembly GCA_033576535.1 of Allobates femoralis. Classification (NCBI taxonomy): domain Eukaryota; kingdom Metazoa; phylum Chordata; class Amphibia; order Anura; family Aromobatidae; genus Allobates; species Allobates femoralis. The sequence continues at coordinate 233,972,228 of JARQOC010000004.1, forward strand.
GCCTTGTCTATTCTAGCACTTTATGGAAGACTTGAACACACTTGATTTGGATCATTGCATTGTAGGTCATCTACTATTGTTGTCCAAAGAGTCAAACAAACAGTAGCACGCAGTAGATCACTGTCATGTTGTCACATATCCAATGGTCAGCAGGATTCTATATATGCCACTAACAATTTGGCATAATGAGGTTCTAGCATGAAAAAAGCAGCAGCTCTAGAAAAGCAATGCTCCTGTAATCTAATGTAGAAAGAAGGTCATGTTTATTAAAGGAAATCTGTCACCATTTTTGCTGCTTATTCTGTGAGAAGCATAGAAGAGAAAGACAGAGTCCCTAATTCCAGTGGTTTATGACATACTGGGCTGCTTGGTATAGTTTTTTTTTAAATCACTGTTTTATCAGCAGGAGATTATCACCAGAGGGCTAAATGGCCTGCCACCAGGTATTCTA
>JARQOC010000004.1:233972778-233985596 GCA_033576535.1 Allobates femoralis
AGGTGGAACGAATCCCGAAAGGACGAAACTCTGCAAAGGCGTCGAACAAAAGGGCGTCTCGGCCTATGTTGGGGAAGTGAGGTGCTCTTCTCTCCAGTGGCGTCTGAAATTATTTTATCTAGCCGCTCACCAAAGAGTCAGCCGCTGAGATAAGGAAGACTAGTCAGGGTTTCTTGAAGCGGAATCCACTCTCCACTCTCGAACCAGAGCGCACCGCAAATGGTAATGGCATTCGAGGCTACAACGGCAGTGCAATTAGCGAATCCAAGGATGCATGAATTAGATCTTCCCTGGCTACCGAGATCTTTCCGCCAGGTCCGTCAACTCAGAAGGATGGCTGCTATGCCATAGGGAGTAATGTAGGGTATCTGCCCAGGTCATGATTGCCTTAGAAATCCACACGGAAGCAAAAGAGGGTGAGAGGGACGAACCAATCGCCTAAAAAACAGAGCAAGCCAGTTCAACCTGCCTGTCGGTTGTATCCTTAATGGAGGACCCCTTGGGAGAGGAAGTAAGATCCTTGTGGCTAAACGGGAAACTGGGGGATAGACTTGCGGGAAGTCCACCCAGTCCTGGCCCAAGGTAGGGGAAAAAGGATAGCGAGCCTCGATGGCTTTGCGATTTCCAAACCTGTTATCTGGATGGGTCCTATGTTTTTTTAAAATATCCTAGAACTTACATGGGCGGTCGTTGACCTTCAGCGTCTGGTTGACAGTCGTGATCAAGTCTTCGACCCATGCCTGCGTGTCAGGAGTATCTAGGTCAAAAGATACGTTTAGGTCAAGACCGTGGAAAGCATTTGACGAGGGTGAGGCAGGGTCCAATTTCCTGATTAGGGGGTATGGGAGCCCTGTGAGGATGCAGGAGAAGCACTCCTATGATGTCTCTTTCGCGCTGTCCCAGCCAAGGATTGTTGTCTCTCATGGCCTGCCCCAATGTGGCTGCTCTCGTGCGCCGGATTATCCACATGTGACGCTGGCTGGCCGGAGGTGCAGGGCTATGGGACAGCTCTGCAGGTCCTGGACCAGGGTAGTCGAGAGCTTGTCCATGGATTGTGACATGGACTAAAACTTGCTTTGTGTTAGAAACAGGGCCCAGTCAGGTGGGTTATGGGCGCAGGATGGTGCGGCTTCGGCGGAGGGCTCCTGGGCAGTATTAGGGTCACAAGTCTGGCAGTGCGGAGCAGCTTGTCCGCTAGGTAGCTGAGAACGGCATGTAAAGCAAGAATCATACGAGACCGTGTAGGTCTTGGAGGCCTTCTTTATGGTCTTTGAGCTCTGCATGATTATGTGAGCAGAGTATGTAAAACAAGAATAGAGTCACACTATGGGGCACTGAGATATACTGAAACGGAGAGGATAAGGGACAAGAGAACGAGCTACAGCAGAGCAGGATCTGCTGAGCTCCTTACCCCAGACCTAGGGTCCAGTCTCCGATGCAGCCTTGTGCCCAGTGGTCTGGTGCTCCCCTATGCAGAGATGAGATCCGAAGTGCTGCTTTGCTGCAGCCACTTCAGAGATAAGCTGGTGGTGTAAGCTGCACATGTGAAGGAGGAGTGGGAGGGCCGCAGAGAGGCGCACAATGAGGTCTCGCAAGAAGCGCCGAAACTAACAGGACCGCCTCTTCTGGGAAGCGGCCAGGTGGCATTCTGGCACAAGTGATGTCACCCGAAGGCAAGCAGGCGGCCGGAGGGGGCGGGACCGCACAGAAAAACAGGCCAGAGCCAGGGGCTAGATTAATGGCGGCGCCGGGGAAGGTGCAGTGTCGGCAAGGGGGACACGTGTAGGGATCCGCGGCGGACATTTGTGCTGTGATGGGGGAGCTCTCCGTCCGCACTGATGCAGAGGGCAGCTCCCAGCCCCGTGCTGTGTCCTTGTGCAGGCATCTCAACCCAGGGTCCCTGAGGAGGGAGGATGGAGAGAGCCGAGTAGCCTTTCCTGGTGCTGACCCCTGCAACCCATGGTCCCTGTAGGGGAGACGGGAGAGGGCCGTGGGTCAGTTGTTGGCAGAGGCACCTGCAACCCAGGATCCCTGAGGGGGGAGGATGGGGAGCGCCAGAGATCCCAGATGTGGCACCTGGCACCTTGAATCCAGGCTCTTAACTGTGAACCTGAGGAGGGACATAGGTCTCTTGTGATGGCACCAGGTGCCTCAACCCTATTTCCCATGGAGTGGGATAGTGGGGAGGGCTAGTAGGGCATGGAATAGCTGCTGCAGAGGGGATACGCGGAGGTAACACTCCGCATGCCCTTCTGATGGATGGTGGAGATCGGAATGCAAAGGAACCATCGCCAGTTGTTAAAAAAGAGAGTAAAAATAAAAATGCTGTCCCTCGTCGCAGAAGGTGGACATGGAGGTGACACTCCACGTTCCCGTCTGTTGGTGGTTGGGGGAGAGCGGTACGCGAGGGCACCATCGCCCATCTAACCTTTCATCCAGAGGGAAAAGGAAAAAAGTATAATAATAATAATAATAAAAATAGATGTGGGTCTGTAGACCACATCTGCCTCCTACTGACACTAAGCTGAAACTGGTTTGGCTTGTGCCAGCCAGGGGTTGTATACTGCAGGGGAGGATTATTCTGTTTTTTTTTCAGATTCCACTTAGTGTCAGTCTCCTAGTGAACTGCAGCATAACACCCATGGTCCTGTGTCCCCGAATGAGGCGATTGAGAAAAAAAAAAGAATTTTTTTTTACATTTTTGTCAAATTTGTAATGTTTTAATAAATAAACACAACATATCAACTTGCATTTACCATTATAAAAAAAGTACAATGTGTTATGAAAAAAATAATCTCAAAAACACTGGAATATGTTGAAACATTTCAGAGTTATTGCCACATAATATGAAACTGATTTGAAAATGTTAAGGGTTTAAACTCTAAATCCTCCAAAATGTTTGGTGGGAATTTAAAGAAATTCCACTTTAAACCCCCAAAAGAGTTAATATTGACTTTTAAGTTTGCTACTACCAATAGGTGGCGCTAGAATTCAAGTCTTCTTTAAAGAGGTAATTTGTATAATACATTTCCCAAGAACATTGAACATGCATGCATGAAGCATGAACAGGTGCATGCAAACGTTTAAAGAGGACCTGTCACCCCTGGTGCTTTGCTAACTGAATGCTGCGTGTCTGCTGCATTCAGGGAAGGGGTCCCCCATGTTTCTAGTCCCCTCTAAGTTTTTAAAGAGGACCTGTCACCCCCTGGTGCTATGCTAACTGAATGCAGTACTGAATGCAGCATGTCAGCTGCATTCAGGGAAGGTCTCCCCATGCTCTTTAGCCCCTCTGTAAATTGTAAAAAAGACTATAAAGTTTATGGATAAGGAGTCCAGAGGGACTTGCTCAGTAATGCGTCATCGCTGTTGTATGGTGTCCTCCCTGCCTCCAGCCCTCTCTTGTTCAGCCTCCTGTATGTGTCATCGTGTTGTATGGTTTCCTCCCCACCACCAGCCCTCTCTTGTTCAGCCTCCTGTATGTCTCATCGCTGTTGCTGGTGTCCTTCTTGCCTCCAGCCCTCTCTTGTTCAGCCTCCTTTATGCGTCTCCTCTCCACAATAGGCAGGAGAGGTCCCAGCAGCTGAAACACCTCCTGCCAGTGACTTCAGCGCCAAAGCCCGCCCTGCTGTACTACATAATCTGGAGCAGGGTGGGCTCCGGCACTGACATCACCAGCAGGAGGCGTTTCAGCTGCTGGGACCACTCCAGCCCATTGCTTTCTCTGTGGAGAGGAGACACATAAAGGAGGCTGAACAAGAGAAGGCTGGAGTGGGGAGGACACCAGCAACAGCAATGACACATACAGGAGGCTGAACAAAGAGGGCTGGAGGTGGGGAAGAAACCATACAACAGCAATGACACATACAGGAGTCTGAACAAAAGAGGGCTGGAGGTGGCACAGAGAGGGCTGGAGGCGGGGAGGACACCATACAACAGCGATGACTCATTATCCATAAACTTTATGAAGTCTTTTTTACAGCTTACAGGGGAACTAGAGACATGGGGGACCCCTTCCCTAAATGCAGCAGACACGCTGCATTGAGTTAGCATAGCACCAGGGGGGTGACAGGTCCTCTTTAAGTCTCCTCATATACTGACATGTCATCTCTCTATAAGGAGAAACGTTATATCTTAGATCCCCAGTCTTAGCCTCTCTCCTAGCCAAATCATATCTCATACTTTGCACTGGCGACGTGCAAACACTCCGAAACACTGTCTGCAAACTGAGAATGTGATTTGGCTTATATTCTTGGTAATATGATAAGGCTCAATAAAGGGTCAATATTGTCTTTTAGGATTGATACTACCAATAGTTGGCGCTAGAATTCAAGTCCTCTTTAAAGAGGCAATTTGCATCTTTAAGCCCCCAGAATTCTAAGATGTATACACACAGACAATGGCAAACAGCTATGCATTTATCTGGGACAAGCAGGAACACTAAGAATTTTATGCAGTTATGGGTCAAAGCCAGATGTGGATCCAGTAAGAAGGTGAAGTACACATTGTTCCTTTCTATTCCTTATTACTGTTGAATTCACTTCTGGTCGTAAGAATAAAATACTTGGAATTGCTGGGATGGTAATGCTAACATGTGCAACTGAAAGCGATGTATAAACTTTGAGATTTAACTGATTTATGGAATTTTTAGATACAATACCAGTTTGTCTCTTAGTTTCAGTACCAGATCCACAATCTCCACTTCTGATTTGTTCTTTACCCAAGCAGTTATATTCTGCAGTAAATACACAAAGTAAGTACACAAGTCATCCAAATGACACATATATTTTTTTCTTTATAACCTCAGCTACCTATAGTTTTCCACAAGGACCCCCTGATACAAAATTTATAAGATTCACTAAAGGTGTGAATTCTGGATTCTATTCTAGAATTTAAAACAATTATGTTTTAAGTTTAGTAACTTCTTTAAAAGTGCTTTCACATCAGTGGTAAATGTAATTTGCGTCAGATCCGGCACGTTGCTTGCAGCGTTTTTGTGTCCGGTGCAAAAATCGGCACTAATCGGATCCTCCCGTGGCCGATCCGGCGCCCCTAACATGGAAATCTTGGCGCCTGATCACGCCGGATCCAACATAAAATCAGATGCGGCTCCCAGACGCCGGCTACTGAAGTTTAGCAGCGAGCGCTGCTAAACTTCAGAACCTGGAGCTGTCCCTGCAGAGATTTCAGGACCATGGCTAGCGGGATCCTGAAATTATTATTATTTATTTATTTATATAGCGCCATTGGTTCCATGGCGCTTTACATGTGTAAGGGCAGAACACAATGAGAACATAAATAACGACAAATAAATCATACAGGTACATTAGGGCAGAGATCCTGTCCACAAGGGCTCACAGTCTATAGGGGATGGGTGGGAGACAGTAGGAGGGGGAGAGGTGAGATGGTGCAGCGGATTAGGTCTCAGTGTGGGTTATAGGCTTGAAGGAAGAGGTGGCTCTTCAGGTTTTTTTGAAGGTTCCCTGGGTAGGGGAGTGTCTGATGTGGTGTGGAAGAGAGTTCCAGAGTATGGCGGATGCACGAGAGAAGTCTTGTATGCGGTTGTGGGAGGTGGAGATGTGGGGGGAGAAGAGAAAGAGTTCTTGAGAGGAGCGCAGGTTGTGTGAGGGATGGTATCGGTAGACCAAGTCGGAGATGTATAAAGGGGACAGGTTGTGGATGTATGTCAGGGTTAGGGTTTTGAACTTGGATCAGGAGCCAGTGGAGGGCTTGGCAGAGGGGGGAGACAGGGGGTAACGGGGCGACAGGTGGATGAGTCGGGCAGCGGAATTGAGGATGGTTCGGAGGGGTGCAAGGGAGGAAGTGGGGAGGCCGGTGAACAGGAGGTTGCAGTAGTCGAGGCGGGAGATAATGAGGGCGTGGACAAGCGTTTTAGGCAGTGTCATGGTCAAGGAAGGAGCGGATCCGTGAGATGTTTTTAAGCTGGAGGTAGCAGGAGGTGGCGAGGGCCTGGATGTGTGGCTTGAAGGAGAGGGCAGAGTCGAGGATTACCCGAGGCACTTGGCGTGGGGGACGGGTGAGAGTGTGCAGTCGTTGACAGTGATGGTTAGGTCGGGTAGGGGGGAAGAGCGACTTGGAGGGAAGACGATGAACTGTTTTATCCATGCTGAGTTTGAGGAAAGAGCGGAGAAGAAGGATGAGATGGCGGACAGGCAGTGTGGGATTTTGGATAGCAGGGAGGTGATGTCAGGGCCGGAGAGGTAGAGCTGGGTGTCGTCGGCGTAGAGGTGGTATTGGAGGCTGTGGGATTCGATGAGTTGGACTAAGGCCGAGGGTGTAGATGGAGAAGAGTAAGGGTCCCAGGACTGAGCCTTGGGAACTCCAACAGATAGGGGGTAGGGTGAGGAGGAGGTATGGGAGTGGGTGACGCTGAAGGTCCGGTCTGTTAGGTACGAGAAAATGCTGGAGAGGGCTAGGTTAGTGATGCCAAGGGATTCTAGAATTTGAAGCAGGAAGGAGTGGTCGAATGTGTCGAAGGCAGCAGAGAAGTCAAGGAGGAGAAGGATGGAGTAGTGTTGCTTGCTCTTGGCAGTCAGTAGGTCGTTGGTGACTTTGGTTAGGGCTGTTTCGGTGAGTGGTGGGCTCGGAAACCGGATTGCAGGCAGTCAAAGAGGGAGCACAGTAGAGTTGGGAGGACAGTTCGGAGTAGACATGTTGTTCAAGCAGTTTTGAGGCGAAGGGGAGGAGAGATATGGGACGATAGTTGGAAACTGTTGCGGGGTCAAGGGAAGCTTTTTTGAGGATGGGTGTGATGAGGGCATGTTTGAAGGATGAGGGGAAGACGTCGGTGGTAAGTGTTATGTTGAAGAGATGGGTTAGGGCGGGGATTAAGATAGTGGTGAGGTTAGGGATGAAATGGGAGGGGGAGGGTCGAGGGCACAAGTGGTGAGGTGTGATCGTGCTAGAAGGGAGGAGAGACGCGACGCATTTCAGTCATGGAGGGGAAGTTACTTTTGGTCGAGGGGGGTTGGGTGATAGAGAGGGAGGGCTGAGTGGATTGGAAATTGAAGCTTTCTCTGATTTTTTCGATCTTCTGTTTAAAGAAGCTGCAAAGTCGTCGGCGGTGATGAGGGGAGAGGGAGGGGTTGCCGGAGGGCAGAGTAGGGCATTAAAGGTTATGAAAAGTTGCTTGGGATTGTGGGAGAGGGAGCTAATGAGAGACGAGAAGAAAGCTTGCTTGTTTTGCGGTGGTCAGTGCTGTCTTGAAGTCGATGAGGACTGTTTGTACAAAGCGAGGTGCGTTGCAGAGTTGGATTTCTTCCATCTCTGTTCAGCTACCCTGGACGTCCGTCGAAGTTTTTTGGTGCTGGCGGTGAGCCAGGGTTGTCTGAGTGCACGGGTTTTGTTGTATGAGAGAGGGGCGGCCTGGTCGAGTGCTGTGGCGAGAGTGGTGTTGTAGAGGGTGGCGTCAGCGTCATGAGAGGAGGCTAAGTCAGAAAAGAGGGAGGAGGGACTCAGCGAGTGAGTGGAAGGTAATGAGCTTGAGGTTTCGTTTCTTTCGGGGGTGAGGGAGTTTCCGGAGTGGGGGGAGCGCGGCGGGGAAGGGGGGGGGAAGAGGGCAGAGAAGGCGCAGGTTGTGGTCGGATAGGAGGGTGAGTTCATCATGAGGAAGAAATGTGGGATGATGGGTACCATGGGCTCGGGTAGATAAAGAGATTTAAAGCGTAGACGGGGGGTTTTCAGTGAGGAACAGGGCAGTGAGACGAGGTCTTAGTATGGACGTTATTGTGTGTGGCTGAGGAGGCCCATGGGAGAGGCCGAGGAGGAGGTGGAGAGGAGTCTTGAGCAGCAGGTAGGTTTATCAGGGGATGTGAAGCGCTGATGTGGGGATGTCGGAGAAGAGGAGGTGGAACCAGGTTGTGAAGTGTTCGAAAGGTGGACGAGGATCCTGGAGGGCGTAGATGACAGCTAGTTGGAGGTTGCAGGGGGGAAGATATGCACGAAGTGCGCCTCGAAAGAGGGGAGGGAGGCAGAGGGGGGGGGGTGTAATTGGGTGAAGGAGCAGCTGTTGGCCAGGAGTAGGCCAACACCTCCGCTGCGGGAGTTGCTGGGGCGGGGGGTGTGGGAGAGGGTGAGTCCCCATAGGAGAGAGCGGCGGGGGAGGTTGTGTTGGAGGGGTTGAGCCATGTTTCAGTGATGCCAAGGAAAGAGAGTTTTTTGGTGATGAAGAGGTCGTGGATGAAGGTGAGTTTATTGCATACTGAGCGGGCACTCCAGAGCACGCCAGAGAGTGGGATTGGGGGAGGGCCGCTTAGGGGGATGGGTGTAAGGTTGCAGGGGTTGCGGATGTTAATGGTGGGGAGTGGGCGAGGGCTAGGGGTGATTGTGGGGATGTGTTGGGGGACCTCGGGATTAGGGGAGGAAGTGTAGCCAGCATAGGGAGGAGGAGAGGAGGGGTCATGAGGTATGGGGGCATGAGAGCTTGCGTAGCGCGCGGGAGCATGTGAGGGAGATAGAGCGGTTGGGGTGTCGCAAGTGGAGGAGAGAGTTCAGAGGAGTGGGTGAAATTTGCTAGGTAGGATGGAGGGGGGAAGTGTTATTGTGTTGTCGGGAGGAGGGACAGAGGGGGGTTGTAGGAAGTGGAGTAGGATAGGAGTGAGTGTGAAGAGAAGGGAAATATCAGCAGCTGCGATCTGCCGATTCTGGCAGAAAACAGGACCAGAGGGCATATTTGCCCTCCGGTTCTGTTTGTCTGGGGCAGTCAGGTCTGTCCGGTGTTTCCTGCAAAACACTGGATAGAACCTGAACCACAAAAAATGTGGTGTGTAACCGGCCTAACACAACATGTGTGCATGTCTATAAAGGAAACTTCATGGCTACTAAAGTCCTGTGATTACAGCAACATTGACAATGATTTATATAGTGGTAAGCTAACGGCTTGAAGAAATATTGACCAGTAAACTGACTGCAGCTTCACTGTTATATGGCAGATAGTGACAAAAAAAGAAAAGTTTTGCAGCACAAAGCTGAGTTTGATTGGAAATGCTCCTTTAATTTTTTAAATGGAGGTATATTTTAATGGCTAAGTATTGATCTATGTAACAAAAGTCCTCCCATGTAATCTGGTGTTAATAATTGGTGATAGAAGTGCCCCCCTAAAAAATTGCAGAACCCTGGTTCATCAGTCACACTGGCTGTCTGTTGCACATGACCACAGTCCTGTTTACCTCCTCCTATTTATTGGCATTGTCAGCACCTCTCCTCATTAGTAGTTCAGACGTGATGTTATGCATGTGTCATAGGCAGTATTGATGTCACGCAGTACCTACAAATTAGAAGAAGCCCAGGGGATGAAGAAGGAGATTCACAGGGCTTGTGGTCAGCGACAATGGAATACCAACTAGACCAGTACACCGGGGTCATGAGAATCTTTTGATCATCTCAAGTGATAATAAAATTTATATTCAATTGTATCTTGGAAACCGAACTGTAAATGTACTGTTTTGGCTCATTAACTTCTGGTCAGATCATTTATGACTGATGTCTGGAATGCCTTTTCATTTCATTAACGAGACATTCAAAAGCCAAACAAGTATATTTAAAAAGTTTTACAACACTTACTGCTTCACAGATGACTTTGAGATGAGCAGTTTCAAGTCTCTCTCTCATCTCCTTCTGTTTATGTCGATACCAGCCATCAAAATGGGGAGACTTCAAGAATCGTCTAGAATAATGAGGAGAGCAGAGAGGATCAAGCAGAATATAGGATATATCGCCCCCAGTAATAACACTCAAATGGTGGCTATCGTTTACTATCCAGTCTAAACAGAAATATATCAGATAATACAGGTGCATCTCAATGAATTAGAATATCATCAAAAAGGTACGTTATTTCAGTAATTCAATACAAAAAGTGAAACGCATATATTATGTAAAGTCATTACAAACAAACTGATCTATTTCAAGTGATTATTTATGTTAATGTTGACGATTATAATGCAATTACCACGGTCTGGTGGGCGCTCTAAAGTAGATCCAGGATCTTGTTAAGTATGAAGTCCTTTATTCTAAAAACCTCCTTCCCCACTTTTTTAACATGTTTCGACGGTATAGTGCCGTCTTTCTCAAGTGGAACCACAAGATTCCACTTGAGAAAGACGGCACTATACCGTCGAAACATGTTAAAAAAGTGGGGAAGGAGGTTTTTAGAATAAAGGACTTCATACTTAACAAGATCCTGGATCTACTTTAGAGCGCCCACCAGACCGTGGTAATTGCATTATATTCTACATCTCCCTGGAGGACACGGCAGGCGCTGCTCATTTTAGCTAAAGGACCTTTAAAGGACTGGTCACGTGGACGCGAGGGGGCGGAGTCCGGAAAACTACACGAGGGGAGCGAGGACGCTGCGAGTGTCTGGAGCCGCAGCTCATCGCCGCTGCATCTAATTACTCGGGTCAGGAGAGGACGTATAAACCATTAGGCTCACACCAGAGTTGTGCATGGGTAGCACAACTAATATAGGTTAGTAACTACATTATATAAATCACCCTTGCAATATACTTGTGGATATCGCACCATTGCGCCCCCTATCTACTTTTTGTCTTCAAATGTTGACGATTATGGCTTACAGCCATTCAAAACCTAATGGTCATTATCTCAGAAAATTAAAGTAGGGAGGATGAAGGGTCTGAGAGATAACATATTCCCTAAATAGGTATTAGAGTCTTCACGTTGTGTGTGTGGCTACCGTCAACTGCAAAGGCTGAGCAGTCGGTAAGGAAGCACCCTGAGAACTCTTGAGACCCTTTACCCCTATACAGGGATCTGGAATTACAGCAGAGCCCAGGAGGTAGCTGCCTATAGGCGAGCAGCAGACCGGAGCAGGGAGGCCACTAGGAAGGAAAAAGACTAGGAGGTCAGGGAGTAGAAAAATCAGGATCCAAAAACGTAGTCAGAAGGCAGCGTCAAAACCAGGAGGGCAGCAAAGGTAAAAAATCATCAGGCAGTAGAAGGATCAAAAACAAGGCCAACGTCAGAAGAAATATAACAGAGCACAAACTAGATCACTGGGAAAACCAAGACTATATCTGGCGGCTTGCAGGACAGGTCCCAGGGTATTTGAAGGGTGCGGTTCTCTCTCATAGTCCAGAGCGCACAACCTGATGACCTCACCCAGACTACCCCTACACCCAGCCCAGATGGTGATGCATGACTGGTACCAACCACCACACTTTTGACAGAAGAACAAAGCCGGCGCCTTCCAGATGCCACTGCAGGGACCTTTCTCATGTCACCGGCATCACCCACAGGAAATACAAGACGATGCCCAGTGACAGAGACAGGAACCAAAGGAGCAGATCCCAATGAGGACATGGTCCCCCTAATAGCGGCACCCCTAGCCGAAGGAATCCAGCCCCACCTAGTGGATGGGGCAGGGATAACAGTCACTGGGTCCGATGGTGACGTGACAGTGTGGTTGTGAGTCACAACCACTATATAAGCATATTACAGCTGCTGCAGTCCACAGGGTGGTGCATATAGAGTAGGGAGGATGAAGGGTTAAAAACCGAACTGCTGTACACGAGACATCAAAGGGTGAATGCCCCTTCCTCAGGACAAATCAATATCATATTCCCATGTTTCAGGGCGTTTGAGGGAGTCCTGAAATGCATTCACTAATAAATTAATACTATATCACCCTTTGATGTCTCGTGGAATACAGCAGTGCGTTATTTAACCCTTCATCCTCCCTACTTTAATTTTCTAAAACCTTTTGGTTTCTATGGCTGTAAGTCATAATAATCAACATTTACAGAAATAAACACTTGAAATAGATCATTGAGATGCAACTGTATATCATTCTACAGTATAAGTCAGTCTCTGTTCACACATACAATTGTCATCTCTTTGTAATGGATCTATAATTTTAAAAACTGCATCCGTTGAAAATAGGCCAAAATATTTGCAACATGGAAATTAATGAACAAATTTGTTTAAAAAGAATGAATGGACCTTTTTCTATAGGCAAACACCTCTTCTGTTCCGGGGTGTGCCCAGTGCTAAACAACAGATCTACTAATGGATGATTTAACGAATAATCATCTGTTATGATCTATTTCCTATAAAGATAAATGCTTAAAACATCGGAACCAGTTGCTTTAAATTTTTTTGGCTGAACAAAAAAAAGTTGTGCAGACTACATTTTTGGTTCCGGCAGGAAAAAGAAAAGATATCAACTAGAAATTAGGTACCATGGGGAGTGGCCTGACTGAGCATGTGAGCGATCGCACAGCTGAAGAGCTCCGGTGATCCTGTGGATAAAATCCCTCTTGCTTGAGGATTACGTAGCCAGCAGCATACTTACCGGTGAAGTGGGTCCCCTGGAGCATGGTGAAACGATCCGGTGGCCCCTATTTCCAGCATGAAGCAGCGGGACAGCAGACTGAGGCGGGCATGGCACCACATGGCGTGCAAGATGGCGGCAAGGAGGCCCAGGCAGGGGGAGAAACCAAAAGACAGCGAGAGAAGCAAACAGAGGTGGCGGCTCGGCTCTCACAATATGCCCGACAGCAGCAGGAGGAGCCACAAGCCTCTGGAAGTGGTGAAAATTCATCACTCCATACGGTAATGGAGGATGAGGAGAGGAAGCCAGTGCAGGTGGGAGTGAGGAAGCTGTATGAGAGTGCTACACATGCTACCACTACTACCACCTCTGGAGACACTCAGGCTATATGTGCACAAGAGCTTAATGGCATGGAGGATGAGCCTATTCTTAGAGATGTCCTCAAAGCCATTGCACAATGTAACACTGATCTCACTGGGCATATAGGATCCCTAAAGATATGGACATATCCCTT